>JAVQJS010100888.1:0-15041 GCA_036024795.1 Galaxias rostratus
GTGTGTGTGTGTGTGTGTGTGTGTGTGTGTGTGTGTGTGTGTGTGTGTGTGTGTGTGTGTGTGTGTGTGTGTGTGTGTGTGTCAGGGTCCTTGAACATAATACCAAAGCAGCGGTTGCCCCTGGAGACCTCTCTATCTTTTGAGGACATTCTCAATCCCACAAGGCCGGCTTGTACCGATGGGACTGATTGATTGTAACTCGTTAACTCTATTGTCAAGGAAATCTAATGACAAACAAATGTATACTGATTACCACAACCACAATTTCAGTTCCCCTTCTAAAATGAATTGAAGAATGGATTCTTGAGATCGATTTAAAAGAGGTGTGCAGACTAAACATTCAGTAGCCTGATCTTGGCATCTGGCTCCCTGTGTTTCCTGTTGTTAGTTCATGAATTCACACCTGATTAATGTGTGGATAACTCAAATCAATTCTATTTCCAAACTGCAGTTGAGTTGTCATATTTGGTTTTAACAGCGTAGTCGGTCACGACATTGAAACGCGCCTTGTCTCTATGTGCATTCTAATGCGTTCCATTTTGTCATTTGAGGTTTGAATTTCATTGTGCTAGCTTGTTGAAAGATTCCCATCCTGAAGGGTGTGTTGCTGGAACAACTCTGTCTGTCACAGTCCACAGCCTCAGTCTCACAGCACTTGTCAGTCAGCGTAACCGACACACACACACACACACACACACACACACACACACACGCGCAACTGAGGTTAAAGTGTTATGTGGGTAAACCTTAGCTCAGTTCCTTTGCCCACCCCTCTGCTGACGCCAGCGTTCAGCATGCATATGTACGCACACGTGTGTGTGGCCGTGTGCACCTGTGTTTGCTCAATGTGTTCCTGCTGCCCCTCACCAATGTTTTAGTTCCATGTTCATTCCAAGCCTTCCCCTGTGTGCATCCCTTCGTCCGCTGCGCTCAGCTCATCTGTGTGTGTGTGTGTGTGTGTGTGTGTGTGTGTGTGTGTGTGTGTGTGTGTGTTGGTTCCACTAGGCCCCCTCCCCAGTGAACCCCAATGCCCTGGACCGCACGGCTGCCTGGCTGTTGAATATGAATGTGCAGTATTTAGATCCTGAGAGCCTGGACCCCGAGTCCCGAAACAGAGAGGACCTCCCTCTGGCAGAGAAGGTAACCTCTGCTCCTTTAACTGACCCTCCCCCTTCCCTCACTACCGCCTGCTGTAGTGTAGCCCTCCCCGGAGACGGTAAGCTGGCCGAGCCTCTCCCCCTCTCTCTAACCTCCTCTGAGAAGCCTGCTGCTGTGGCCGCACACCGCCTTCACAAGGAGAGTAGCAATAATGGAACTGGTATTTACAGCCAATGTTCACACTGATTGTTGATTTGCGTGTGTGTGTGTGTGTGTGTGTGTGTGTGTGTGTGTGTGTGTGTGTGTGTGTGTGTGTGTGTGTGTGTGTGTTTGCACTTAGTGGGTGTGAGAGAAAATGCTCCCTGCCGCTGCTTCCTCCCACATGCCTGCTCTCGCTAGCCTTCCTCGCCAGCCGCACCCCGCTCTCTTCCTCATGCTCTGATTGGCCGTCACATCTTTTCCTGCGTGGATCCATTTCTCTTCTAATTGACTGCATGCCAGCGGTCAGGTTTCAAAATGGAAGTTGCCTGCCATCATTTACTGACAGTATGTGTTGTTCAGCCTTCCCTATTAATCAACAGTGTCACATTCAATCTTTATTTTTAACATTAGACCTAAGCTTTTATTCCGTTCAAGAAAAAATACAGAGAAAAAAAACTTTGTGGCTGTGCACAGTTTTCCATTTGACGTAATGATCCAGACGTGAACAGGCGTCCCAGCCCCTCAGAGTGAAGGTTTGAATAGCACCCTGCAGACTGGACGGAGGTCACCGCTAACGTACTTTGAGCTTAGGGGACCTGGTGCTGCTCCCGAGACGCTGTTGTCTTCCAACTAAAAGCCCACAGTCTCTGGCTGAGCGGGGGCGGACAGAGAGGTAGCAAGAGATGGAGATAAATGGAGAAGGAGGCAGAGAGAAGGAGGTGAAGAAGAATGAGATGTCGGGCTGATGGGAGAAAAGGGGAAACGAAGCACATTTACAGTTAGAGAGGTCATCTTTGTTCGCCTGGGAAGAGGGCCCCTATTAGGCTGCTATCAGGACATCACTGTCTGATTGATAGGTCCGTGCAGGTTGATCATGGGTCTCCGCAGTCACACCACTTTAGCAGGAAGGCCAGACCACACTCGCGCAAGCCACGTGCCAACTCTAGTCCACATGACTGCTGAGAGAGAAAAGGATTTGGAAGGGCTTGTGGTCTAGCCGGACTGACTGACTGCAGCACCCTGGAGCGCTCTGGAAGGTTGTGTGTTCTTATAAATCCAGGAAAGATTTCCTTCCCATGCTCATTCCTCATAGCCTGTGAGAAAGGAAGCCTCTCCGACAGCGCTCCAAGCTCGAGAGCTAGCTAGGTCAAGGGGAGATTTTCCAAGCTTAAATTTATCTGACTGGACTTTCTCCTTACTCACTTTTAGTTTAAATTCTCCCTGAGGCTTTCCTGCTTCTCCTCCTCTTTGGGAGAGTAGCCAGTTTGAAGTATTTCCTCTCAAAATGTCAGATAGATTGGTTCAGACCATTTGGGATTGGTCTGAGATTTGTAGAACATTAATTTTCTGGTACTGAAAGTCCCACCTCAATGATTGTAAGGCTAACCACTCTCTGTTTGAATGTCCCTAAAGGACAGGGTAATGGCCCCTTGTGGACGATCAAGGGCAGGGAGATTGGATTAGGTTTGGCACAGCCCTCGAGGTCAGAGGTGGATTGCTGTAATTAGGAAGGGGCTCGTTATCATGATGATGATAGCCACGTTATGATTATAGCTCACACATTAGTTGGCAAGCTACCAACGTTCCCAGATTGTGTTGCAGGGGATGGTGGTGATGTCCATGGCAACAGTGACACGGGGGTAAGGGTGATACTATCTTACCAGTAACCACCCTGTCCCATCTGCCCCAGTACCAGCAGGAGATTGTCATGCTCCAGGACCGGCTGCGCTGCTCGGTCCAGAAGCTGGAGGAGTACGAGGCCCGTCTGAAGGGCCAGGACGAGCAGGCCCAGAAGGTTCTGATGGAGTACCAGGCTCGCCTGGAGGAGTCCGAGGAGCGTCTGCGCCGACAGCAGGACGACAAGGACCTCCAGATGAAGGGCATCATCAGCAGGTCACTGCTAACCCCTGCAGCACCTAGCCTCACCTAGACTCATAAGAGCAGGCACAGAGCAGGACAGACGACAGAGAATAGAGCACTGAGCAGCGGTAGATGTACCACACATAGACTGAGACACAAAGAGACGCAGAATATACCTGACGGAAGTAGAGCTGGGAAAAGACAGCGACGCACAGGGAGAGGGGTAAAAAAAGATACACACTGACTGAGAGACAGGTAAAAAAAGATACACACTGACAGACAAATTAAAAAAAGATACACACTGACAGAGAGACAGGTAAAAAAGATACACACAAACAAAGAGACAGGTACAAAGAGATACACACTGACAGAGAGACAGGTAAAAAGAGATACACACTGAGGGAGAGACAGGTAAAAGAGAAAGACAGACAGAGAGAGACAGATAAAAAGACAGACAAAAAAAGAAGGATGTGGAGTGGGGTCGAGGTAGAGGGATGCTGCTATCTGCTAGGAGCCTGTTCCTGATGTAATCCGGGATGTCTGCAGACACCATGCTCTCCTGTTCCCTTCAGATCCCTATCTGCCTCCATTTGGAAAACTCAATTGGAGCTAAACGCCCTGGCTAGCGCACAGGCACACATACTTCTCAGTCTCAGTTAAATTCCTCACACATCCCTCATGGGGTGTTTTACACACACACACACACACACACACACACACACCTACACGCTCACACACATACACATACACACACCCTGGCTCATTAATTCCCTCCATAGGATTGTCTAGCACTTCTTTCTCTTTTTGTTTGAGGCTCCAGGCATCATCTTCTAATGATAAGCGTGTGTGTGTGCTGGTGTGCGTGTGTGTTTGTGTGTCTGTGTTGCAGGTTAATGTCAGTGGAAGAGGAGCTGAAGAAGGACCACTCAGACATGCAGGCAGTGGTGGACTCAAAGCAGAAGATCATTGATGCCCAGGTCAGCGTCCAGCTAGTCAATGCTCCTCAGGGTGCAGCTAGTTCCTTTTTGCGTAGAGCAGCTCAACTCAAATGTCTGTCTCACTTCACATTCACGGTATTCAAACATCTTATTGCCAGTCCCATTCACGATTGACTGTCCTTCAAACTGCCCTACAAACCCTTTGACAGACAGCACACTGAGCTCTGTGGTGCACGGTGCGGGCAGAATAAGACTAGCAGAACCAGAGGTGCTATAGCTGTGAACACCTAATCAGCTGTGGGAGCTTGGTGAGCCACAGTGATTGCCTCACAGGACACGGCTATGTTGATGAAACGCCGCGCTTCACTGATCCACTTCCCTGAACGGAACATACATTAAGTGGATCAAGTCATGGACACAAACTAAAAAGTGGGAAACTGTTTTATGAAATGAGCCAAGCACAGGGCATCTTGCAGAGGCACACACATACACACATACACACATTCAATATCTTCCGCAGCGCAGCGAGACTTTGTATCTGCAAACAAACTGGGGGCGATGAGGCAGTAAGGCGTCTTCCCAAGTCAACAGACTGAAGGCAGGGAATGAATATGAAAAGCTCATTATGGGCCGAGAAGAGAACAGGCAGTGTAGTCACTTAGAGAGCAGCTCGCCTGGCTGAGCGTACCCGCTGCACGACACCCCGAACACGGGGCCCCCCACTAACCTTAGCTCGGCTCCTGGATCGTCTGGTCTCTGCTTCTGCCTGACACCCTGTGTGCGTGTTTTACAGGAGAAGCGCATAGCGTCCCTGGACGCAGCAAACAGCCGTCTGATGAGCGCTCTGACCCAGCTGAAGGAACGCTACAGCATGCAGACACGCAACGGCATCTCCCCCACCAACCCCACCAAGCTGCAGATCACCGAGAACGGAGAGTTCCGCAACAGCAGCAACTGTTAGACCACGACGCCGTGCTCCAGTGAACAGTGCCTGCTTGTGAGGGTGCGTGTCTGTCTGTCTGTGTGCGTATGTAGCTAGGTGTGTGTGTGTGTGTGTGTGTGTGTGTGTGTGTGTGTGTGTGTGTGTGAGTGTGTGAGTGAGTGCGCACGGTTGCATGCGTGCCGACGTGTAATGTGGCGCTCATCAATGGCACTTTTCTGGGAACTGAACAGTGTGAAATAAAAGTGACATCACTATGAGGAGCCAACCACAAGAAGCGGGACTTCAGATTGACAGACAGACCTCGAGGAGATGGACTGCCAATCGACAGAGCTTAATACCAGAGGGCCTTCAGGAAGAAGACGTTGGCCAGAGGAGGCGGGCAAGCTTGTAGATAGTCAATTTAGCTCTCCGTCAATCAACCGATTTGGATGTTTCTATTGGATGTATGCGGTTGCAGGGGCCATTTGAAACAATGCCCATGTATGGGACAAACCACTATATAATCACACATTGTCTGTTTAGGCACAGTCTCCCTTGCAACCCTCCTCTCCTTCTTTATTCTCTCTATGCTAGAACAAGGATATGTGGACCCTGAAAAAAAAACACTATAATGAGTTTGAGGAAATTATTTTTTTGAATATTTTTTTTAACTATACAGTATGTCCTTCTTTTTAAAAACCAAAAAAAATTGCATTGAAAAATATTTTCAGTGAACCAATCAACTGTTTTTCCTTTGGAATCCAGTGGTGTGTTCCCCTGTGGCCACTCACCCTCACTCCCTTGGACCCTGTGTAGTGCACTTTGTCAGAGATATTGGTACATCAATCGCCTTAAGTAAGGAACACACCTCGAATTTCACCCCTTGGCCCCCTTTTTCCTGCAAGAAAAAAGGCACAACTTATACTGTGGATTTGTTAAAGTTCAAATATATTGTACAAAGACTAAACACTAAATGTTATGGACACTGAATCTATATTAGACTATATATAATTTACATTTAATATAGATGCATGCATTTTTTCTTCTATATTAATAATAGTACTATATTTGATAATCTCAAATAGGAAAGCAGTCCCTTATGAGGAGTCCAAGCCAAAAGCAGTGTCATTGTGTTCCACATTTAACCACAGACGATGGTTGTTGTGTACGATCCATAGCTGTGAGGATCAATCACCCGAGTACCCATACACAATCTAAACACACACACACACAAACATCCGCACACGTTGTGTCATATCCCCTACTTTAAAGTTTGGCTTACTCTTTGCTGTGCACTTGATGCGTACCAGTTGCATACTGTCTGCTTGTCTAACTTGTTAAAGGCAATGCTATTGGTGCCCTCCAGCCAGCCTGGACCTTGTCGGCTTTGAACTGCTAGCCACATGTAAAGTGTTGTGGTTCAGCAAGTTCTGGTTCAAATTTGACTGGGGCTACCCAGGCATGATGATGGTGGTGCTAAATGCTGCTCTGGTAGAGAAACAATCCCAGTCATTTCCAGGGGTTTTCATTCTCTCTTTAGCTTGTTTCATTATAGCTTTGGACCCCCCACCACCACCCACCCCCTGTCAAGGGAGACACTATCTGTATTGTCTCGTCCTGTAGTAAGGAGAGATCTAGTGACACACACACACACACACACACGCACACACACACGTGGACACAGAGTTGTCGGGTATTCTGAAAGAAGGGCTTCACAGGTTCTCTCTCCGCTCTACTGTCAATGGCGCATGCTGCATCCCGACTATGACTCCATGTCCCTCCCCCTGTCTCCGTCCCGACGATCTTACCTTCTGAATGGGAACGTGCTCTTCTGAACCACGGCTGGTCTTAACAAGGGCTCCAGACCCTTTGAATGCTCCGTTACTGGCCCGCACGGTCCCATCACATTTCAGCATCTATAGTTTGTATATTTTTGTATTCATTTTTTCTTCTTTTTATTAGGTGATATGAGAGTCTGCATGCTTCATGTTGGCACAATAGCCATGGTAGCACCTGTATCACCGTTTGTTTTCAGTTGCCAATATAGCAAGATGATGCTGAACATGTTTTACTGTTAGCTGCAGAGATATACAGTAAATATATGATATATCTATCAATCTATATACATATATTATATATATATATATATATATATATATATATAGTATGATAATGCTCAGTGTGTTCAGAGGCTGGATAGGGAAATTGTATATAAAATGTTCACATTATTTTTACCTAATGTTAAGAGACCCTTTCTTTTTGTAAATGTACAATGTGTTCTATTCTGCTGTATCAATATGAAATGGATATTGTAAATATCAAATTGCTTGGTCAATTCATAATTTTCTGGGCTGGAGTTCACTCCTCCCATCAGACAGTATTCTCTTTTTTATTGTTTTACAGTTTTTTTCCATGTGCAACACAAACTAAGACGTTTGACTGTTGGGAAGCCATGAGTGACTGTGTGTTGGTTTAAGGTCCTGTTGTGACCGGCTGACCACTTATCCATGACTCAAATCAAGCAGGGCTTGAAGCTCAAAGCACAATCTCCTTCCTCCTCAGTTCTGCTTCATGCAGTTTCAATTGGATTTGGAGGCATTATTTTTGAAGCATTACGTTTAAAACCTGACCATTTCGTAAGAGATTTAGTGGGGAAGTATTTGATGAGCTGTCACATTATTTCAGCCACATCCTTGGGATGTCCTGTTTTGTTTGTGCAAAAAGAGAGTACTGTGATGACTGCTGTTGTGTGCAAAATCCTTTCATAGAACACTATGTCTACTCTGAAGGTCCGTTACCCTTTAATTGGTCTTAGCTTTGCATCAGGCTCCTGTTCAGTCCGCAGGTACATTGTTTTGGAGCAGTTTAGTTGTGTGTTGGTGTGATGTGTGTTTAGCCGCATAATGCCAACTCACAACAAAAAAATTATAAACGTGTGTTGTACAAGCTTGTTGTTTCAAGGTTTGCTTGGACATTTTATCAAGCCCTCTTCTCATCTCTCTTCCTCCGTTATACAGCCGAGAAAGCTTGAATATCTAAAGGGTTGTGATGAACGTCTCAGTAGCCAAACACTCACTTGTTCATGCAGTCAATCTAAAAAACACGTCTAGCAACAAAAATAAGAGTCTATAAATAAGTAAAAGATGTTGTATGTTTTCTAATATCTTGTAGAAAATACTTTTGTAAGTATGTTGAAAGTCAAGTATTTGCTGGGTTCTGCTTCCTTCGACAACAGTGACAAAACAATAATGTACAGAGGAAATTGTTTGTGTTGACGATAAAATAATGTGGCTGTGCAATTTATGTACATTTGCAACTAGACTTATTAAAGTTTTATTTAGCTATTTTAAACTTCTGCCTTGTGTGTTTATCCCAATCGGTTTATCCATTTCTCTACAAATAAACTCTCAGCAAATTAATGAATTTATGTATCACCTGATTGTAATTAGCGATTACGACATGCCCGGAGTGGGAGTGAAGCACATTTCTCATTTGTGAACATATGCAAACTATTTGACTCGAGCTGTCTGGGCTTCCTTCTTCCAGCGAGGCTGACCTACATACCGCCTGCCTGTCATTCCCCGACGTCACCGCGAGTAACATCAGACACCCATACAACATTTTACATGATGACAACTAAAGCGTCTTTCCATGCGTTTACTTTTTATCACATATTGCATAGCCTACATTCTTATTATTACGGGTATCTAATGTTTTATTCCTCGGGTAGGGACATCTTTAAAAGAAGATGCCCTCCTCCTCAGCGTCGCCTGCCGGCTGCCACTGCTTTGAAGCAGCAAAAATCGGTCCATCGGTGAAGCTGGGCGCGGAGAAGATAACACTACACCCAAAGGAGCATTTGGCAGTATCAGTGAAGCAGATCCATTAGGTTGCTCTGATGATGGTGTTGAAAGTGATGCTAAAAATCAATTATACATTCAGTCTGTGTGAACAGATAAGTCATCCGATGGTGAGCTCGTCGTGGGTTGATCCATGACATCAGACAGAGGTCACTGAAGTGAGAAGATCCCCCACCCTACCCTTCAGTATGACAAATGTCCACCATGTACGAGCAATCCTATCTCAATCAACCCAGAATCCCACTCCCCCTACAAAAGAACACCAAAGAATGAACCCATAAAGAACAAGCTATAACAGACCAGTTGAACAGATTGATGGGGGTATTTTTAAGTGCAATATTACCATTCAATTGTCGTAAAAAAAAATTGCCAGTAGATACAACAATGGAAACATCTTACTAGAGCGTTTGTTTCAATTTAGTTGTTTATTAAATATTGGAGTGTTGAAAACTATTTAGTGTACCAGTGATGCTTATAGATGATAATGTTTAGTCTAAGACAATGCAGAAAGAAGAGTAAAACTAGCATGAATAACATATCTTTGTTAATGTTTGATGCTGTGAGCAAGCAGCTGCCCTTATGATAGTGCTGACAGTGAATCATTCTGAGTGTTCACTGCCAGGTGAACACCCCACAGCCATTATACACAGGTGACATGAATAAAGAACATGGAAAACAAACACACGGGCGGAACAAAGCAACCCAACAACGACCCTGGAGCTGTGAGGGACACAGACGTGTAAAGAGCTCTGGCCTGTCCTCCTCAGACGGCCAGGTGGTTCACGTCTCTCTTCTTGTACCGGCGCTGTGGCTCTAAAAGGCTGCCTGACGACCGGAGTAGCTGCTGCCCCAATAGAGGAGAAAGTAAGTGGGCAATTACATTGTTTATGCCTTTGGACGGAACGGTCGCGGATAGGCTCAAAGGCTTAGGACAGCCATCATAACCTCCCGCCGTTACACATACAACGCAAAAAAAGAGGACAACAATGTGCACTCATATCTGTGCAAATGTTAAAAATAAATAAGAAAACTTGTGCAAATGCTCCTGAAGATGCACACATGCATCATGTGATTGTGTGAAAAGCTGAAGCCTCCCCAGATTTCCCTGAAAGAGTCTTGTGTTTACATGCCTGTGAGTGTGTGTGTATGTGTGTTGCCTTTTCCTGGGTATTGTCTGTCGATTGTCCTGTGGATTTGTTGATAGAGGTCATGCAAGGCACACAACTACCCTGAAGCTAAGGATCAATAAGTGCATCTCAGACATCGCTCCCATGCCTCTGGGCTTGAGCAGACATACACACCACCCAATTTAGACCCGTCCCCACCCCTACACTCACCAGGCACTAGCAACACAGCCCCCCCAGCCTTCCCTTCCCTCCCTCCCTACCCCCAAAGCCCCTGTAGTCAAGCACCACCACAATGAAAAAAGGCAATCAAGTCTGGGAGCTGTTCTGCTAGAGGTCACTCTAAGAGGTCAGGCCAACCCTTTGATGAGAGAGTGACCTGGGTAGACTGACACCTCATCTTGCTGGCACTGTTGGACAGTGTACGTGTGCGCGTGCGTGCGTGCGTGCGTGCGTGCGTGTGTGTGTGTGTGTGTGTGTGTGGAGGGGGTCAGTTCTCCAGGTTGTCCTTGCGCGTGGTGGTAGTGGGCCGGAGTCTCTGGTGCAGCCGGTAGTCCGTGCGCCGCGTGGATCCAGGGGAGCAGAGCCGCTGGTTGGAGGAGGGGCCGGAGGAGGAGCCCTGGGTCCTAGTGGTGCCCGGCTGAGCACGGCTGCAGCTCAGGGAGCGCCGCTCCTCTGCCACCTGACCCCATGGAGCCCCCTGGAGGTCCAGCTGGCCTTCACACAGCTCCAACAGAGACAACACCTGCTCTTTGGGGGTCAGCGACTTGAAACGCCGCGCTGCCAAGTAGAAGAAGGCTTCGATAAATGCTTGCAGATTCATACCTGATGAGAGGAAAGAGTTAAAAAGAATGAGCAAGGGGATTGGGAAATGAAAAGAATTCACCGACCAATCAAATGATTTACCGGCCAAAATAATAAATGGCATTTTTGGTACAAATATGTATGGAACAATTGCATTTTCCTATATAAAAAAGTATTATTGTTGAAAATAATAGTTCCAATAATTCCAGATATCATAGCATATTGTAGATGGCATCTTACAACTCCTATTGTAACTGCTGTTTGGTCATAAATGATAGGGCTTAGATATGACGATGATAAATTAACTGATTTCACAATCAGTACAGCTTCTAAAAAAGTTGCCACAAAGTAACATGAATTCAGCATCTGACATTGGTGAGCTTGGCTTCTCGAGCACATTGTCAAGCTACAATAGCAGTCATCATTCATAAACCGGTCCCGTGTTCCAAAAGCAATTAGTTAAATTATGTCACTGTTATGACAGTATTGGCGTTGCTAATTATCTCGAGTAAGGATCAAGAAAGTCGAACCATCAAGGCTAACCTTAAAAATTGACTTTCAACTTTGTCTGCAAAATTATAAGGTTTTCAGTAACTTTAAATGTAGTTCAATGTAGTTCTAGAGCCAAGTTTACACCCTAATGGCCAAATATAATAATAAGAAATATTATTATTCATGGTAATAATAATACAATGGATATCCCTTTAGAGCTTTTTTTTCAAATTGGTTGCTAATTAGGTACATGCAACAAATGGACAGACAGCTATCTGTCTAGGTGATACCACCCACCCAACACATTTCAACAGACGTTTTGCCCACACAGATCGGACAAACAGACAGACAGACATACTCCAGTTATATAGGTTGTGCTTTAGTCAGGCCACTCATAGGAATGGTAACCCATGTTTTAATAAGTGGAACGAAACCCCAGCATCCAGTTTCAAATCCACAGCGACATGGGGAGACCTTCTGGCTATGAAGCAGCAGGGCAAACCACAGAGCCAACCCGCTGCTTAGAGGGGGCAAGGCAGCTTCTTTCTGAGCAAGCGGGCGTGCATGTGCATGTGTAAAACTCCTGATACCCGAAGCTGAGGGCAGAAGCAGTGCGAGGGTAAATGACACCAAAATTCAGGAAGAACTCACAGCGTTGTATAATTTTGGTGCAAACATTTTCCTCAAGAGTGGCAGTTAGCTGCTGAGATACTTCTGAGTACTCGGCCTATGTAAAATCCACATATATATTAATAAGAGAGCAAATGAGAAGTGTGGCTAGCTTGACCAGTAGGCCTATATGATTGACAAACTTGAATTAAGTTCGGGTTCCGTTATTTTGAGTGTATGGGATGCACAAGTCGCTGTGTTTGAGGGTGTGTGTGTGTGTGTGTGTGTGTGTTTCTGATTGCCAGTCAGAGGAATTGGTATAAGTAATAATATGATCAAGGATAACCCCCCCTTCTACTTATATAATGCCAGCGTTTCTTCAATAGATGGACGGGCTCCCTTTACAAAACACCTGAAGGCCAAGAAGAAGTGAAAGAGAGGGACCAGTGGAGAGAGGGAGGGGGACTGCAAAGCCCCACGAAGAAAGATGTCAAGGATTAAGGAGGAGGAAGGCTAGCCAGGCCACTTCTTTCCAGATAATAAAGAGCTTTTTAGCATGCCACCCTACACTCTGAGTCAGCATTTCCTCGCTGTCCAACAACACCAAACTTTATGCTTAATAAATGCCTTATTTCTTCACCCTCCTCCCACACACAGATGCGAGTCCCGCTCCCACACAGTCATTGTCGCATATAAAGGGTGAGAAATAAAGAGAAAGAGAAAAGAAGGGAGAGACAAAAGGATAAAGAGAGGTGGGTAGACCATGTGACCCCATGGCTCCTACCAGGCTGATGACCACGTCCTCAGTCTGTGCTATTTGGTCCTGATAAGTGATTCGGCTCACAAGCTGCCTCCCTCCCCTCGCCTCGCTCGCTCGGCCGTTCGACGGCCCGGCCAGGGGGTGGGGAAGGAGATGGTGAGCTGCTGCAGTCTCCTCCACCAACCCAGACACTTACTACCAGGTGCAAACGCTGAATAATTCATGGCGGAGCGTGCACACACACTCTCCCAAATGTTGTCACTCTGCAATCCCAGGCTCATTTCGATGATGAGAGCGGCGCGTGTGAGAGGGAGGATTCAGTCAACAGTGAAAGCCAGGGAGACGTCTGGCTCAAAGCAGCTCCACGCAGAATGTTAAAGGTCACTGAACACACCCCTTCCTTCTGCATATTCAACGATCTTCTGTAACAATGTATGTGTAGTGTGTGTGTGTGTGTGTGTGTGTGTGGGGTACCTGCTTCCCTGGAATCGGGCATGAGGCTAGCCCAGCGCCGTGTGATGTCAATGTACAGGATGTCCACAGATGCCATAGAGAAGTTACTGTTGCTCAGTTTACAGTTCCTAAGAAGTAGCACACACATATACAATACCATTGTTATGCTAGTGATCATTCCGAATGACAAACACAGTTAGTAGGCTTAAAGAATGCCTTAAGGACATGGCTAGGTCTCCAGCTGGATGTCCCGAAATGTTCTCCAACCTAAAGCAACCATTGGTAACTTTTATGTATTAACGTCTGATTTCCTCAGGTTGTATATTGTAAAGTCTATCTATGGGAGATGAAAACAATGGCGGATGTCATGTCAGATCAGTCCTCTTGAAGTCACATTTCATACTCATTTTGTTTGCCGCCGGGAATCTTCACCGAAACCGGGACGCGTTGTATGACACAAGGTGGTCCTACACGAAATCAGGAAACCCTTGCCATATTGGCGTCTAGTCGTTGATCGTGCTAGCAGTGACCATGAGCATCAAGCACGTCATCTTTGACCAGAAAATAAGACTGTTTTTGCCTACTTCAGATCTGGAACAGGAAATTCATGCTTTTCGAAGTCCAGACTAGATTACCGCAATGCACTGTACACTGGTCTGAGTAGAAAACTAAACATCCCAGCAAGCCTTTTGCAGTCAGTGCAGACCGCCGCAGCCAGGCTCTTATCAATAACCAAAAAAAGGCTGACATATCACACAGGTCCTGGCAACGTTGATTGTAGAATTTACTTTTTTATTCACTAATGACTTAATGTGCATGGATTAGCCTATATTGCAGAACGTATTACTCTTATGCCGAAAATTGAATTTAAAGTACTCTGGGAATGTTCAACCAAGTTTTCCAAAGTCAAGATGAAAAACAAAGGGTGATAGGGCCTATGCAATCAGGGCTCCTAGACCCTGGAATAGTCATTGACAACAGATGGTTGGCAGTCTGTCTCCACCTTTAAAATCCTCCTCTGGTAAGTTTATTAAACATTTGAAATATTCTCATTAAACCTATGAATCAGGTCTGATGTTGTTTCAAGCAGAATACGTAAAATTTCAGTTCAGTAAATATTTGATAATCTCCTCCTGAATCTGAGCCCCGGCCCCCTCTATTCAAATACCTGGCCGGCCTACCTTTCCAAGGCGGCGTCTAACGTGTCGTTTTCATTTGAGAAAAACTGCTAGTTATTGCAGATGGTGTTTACGGTGTTTGCTTTTGGCTAAGCACTTTCAGAACTTTGTTTTTCTTTTTAAAGAGCTATAAAATTTTTGTTATTATCATAACATTTACTAATAAATAAAAGTTTAGAATGATTTTGGTTAAATTTGGTCGACACAGGTGTGTGTGTTACGGACGTTACCGGATGAAGGTGCGGAAGCTAGTGGGGCCCAGCCGCATGTTCCCCTTGACCCCCAGAAAGCGCAGGAAGAGGGCTCCGATGCGCTCCACCAGTCTCAGGTAGTTGAACTGCTTGGTGTATTTGGGGAACACCTGCTTGAGGCAGAGCGAGGGCAGGTCTCCACCGGCCACCTCCTCGTCCCCCTCCACCAGAATCCCCTCGTGCTCGGACCTGGAGAGGGCCGTCAGACATAGGAGGTTAACACTGCTCCCCTAACAGGAGATATGACCTGTGGAGGGCCGTCAGACATAGGAGGTTAACACTGCTCCCCTAACAGGAGATATGACCTGGAGAGGGCCATCAGACATAGGAGGTTAACACTGCTCCCCTAACAGGAGATATGACCTGGAGAGGGCCGTCAGACATAGGAGGTTAACACTGCTCCCCTAACAGGAGATATGACCTGTGGAGGGCCGTCAGACATAGGAGGTTAACACTACTCCCCTAACAGGAGATATGACCTGGAGAGGGCC
>JAVQJS010100889.1:0-19662 GCA_036024795.1 Galaxias rostratus
TCACACACACACACACACACACACACACACACACACACACACACACACACACACACACACACACACACACACACACACACACACACACACGGGTTTACCTTTGCTCTCTGTCCCTCCAGCCGTGCTGTCAGGCGTAGGCAACATGTCCTCAAAGCCCCAAGACACGCTGTGCTTGCCCCCCAGCAGGCAGGAAGGCGAGCCTGGACCTCCCTCCAGGACCAGAAGTCTGGGGGGGGGGGGAGGGGACAAGGAAAGGTAAGAATTAAGAAAGGAAGAGTGGCATCGCAGGTTTAGTGGCACGTTGGGAGCCTGGTCCATTACAGCTTTGGCTTTCATACAAACTGAAACCATCTCTGAAAGTAGCGTCTGCAGGGCATTCAGAAAGGATTCGGAACCCCTCACTTTCTCCAAACGGACGGGTCCACGGGCTCACCTGTAGAGCACGTCGGCCACGGGGAGCTGGCCCAGGTCCGTCTGCTTCTGCAACAGGTGGACTGTGTGGATGAAGGTCTTGAGGGACCCCCTGGGGACAATTCAAACAGACTGTGATCGTTTGGCATTTAAACAGCGGTGACAGAAAAGAGGATGTATGATGCTCAACGGCGTGTCTGTTTCCATTTAGTACACCAGTCTGAACAGGGGCACTTCTTCAAGTAAGGAGTTTCATTATCATGGTTATTTTGACACAGTTCCTGCTTTTTGAAAAGCGTCCATGTTTGGGCAGCCCGCTGGCACTGCATTACCCTGCCCTGCTAGCTATACTGACCTTGAGTCGTGTTCATCACAAAACATACCAACATACTACATACTACAGGTGGCTTCGAGCGATTCCTCTCTCTGTTACACCACGAATAGAACTCTGGCTGGTGAGCTAGCATGATGAAGAAGAAAAATAAGACCTCGTTCTGGTGAATTATGAAAGCAGTCTGACTGACACGTTGCAGGTTTTTTTTTTTTTTTTTTTTTGAACTTACCCTAGTTTGTTGCCAGGCAACGTTACGTGAACTATTTTCAGACAGCACTCGTCTTTCACTGGGTGGCAAAGGCTCAGCCCGTGCTCTGGCATGGCCAACCCAAACAATCAGAAAGAGGAAATGGCTCTTTAACGAACCACCGGCGCTATTGGAAAAAGCCGTGCGGGCTGGATGGTTCCCTAGAACAATGGCCGACAGAGGGCACGCACACAAAGGGAGGAGAGTTCTGGTTGCCACCCATGTCACCCACAGATGTCGCCAGCTGAAGACTAGGCTCCGGCAAAAGGCTGTTCTGCTTTTATGTGGCCCGGGTCAAATACAAAAGCAAATACAAACACCGAAGACCTAGTGTTGTGGGTGTTCTGTTTTTGTTAAATGACAAGAGTTCGTTTTCTTTGTGTGCTTTCTGTTTAGCAGTGAAACAGCGATAACGACTGCTACCTATGTGAGGGCAATGTGTTGTTGAAGCAAAACTGTAACGCCTTTTTAAGATAGGATGCTTCCAAATCACCCCTGTTATGGTATCAGCAGTAAAACATCTACAATCCTCCTTCTCAACCTCTCTCAATGGCTGAGGGTGAGAGCTACTAAGAGGGTTGTCTTACCTGGCACACGCGAGTGCTACCAAGGCAGCCGCAGAGTTCTCCCTTTGCCTGTGCGCGTGGAGGGGGGGCACCTGCACCGGCGGCTGGCCCTGCGAGTGGGCCGTTGGCTGGGCCCCTTCTTCCAACCAGGAGCAGAGCAGTCCCTCCAGGCCGTTGAGGCAGTCGGCGGGCTCCTTGCTGAGGCTGAGGGGCTGGCAGTCCCGCAGGCAGGAGAGCAGCACCTCGGCGGTGACCCCGCACAGCGCCGGGTCGCTGCGCGTCTGCGACTGGAGCAAGGGGAACACCAGCAGCAGGCCCACCCGGGACGTGAACGGGGCCTGCTCGGGCTGCTGGAGCAGGCCCTGCCGTTTGAGCAGCGCCAGGGCTTCGTCGTCGGCGCCTCCGCTCCCCTCCCGGTCCTGCTGCTCCTCCAGAGCCAGCTGCCGCTGGGCCCCCCACAGGCCGCGGAGAGCATTCAGACGGTATTCCAGGAGGCGGGCGTACGCGTTGCTCTGGTTACCGCAGACGGCGCGCAGACGCTCGGCCAACTCAACCGGGTTCTTGGTCTCAAAGGTGAGGATCTAAAGATGAGACAATCGGGTGGAAGGGAATAGATAAATGTTAACTATAATAAACAAGCATAATGTGTGTGGTCTTAGTACAGCACTCTCATATATGTGCCTTCAAAAGGCTTAACATGAACGTGTATTTATAGGTTAGAAAATCACATAGATACAAATGCTTACATCTCCCTTACTACAAAAACCTTTAATGAAACATATGTTTAAATATTCAAATGTTTTTTCTAGTCTTTTTCAATTAGGACAAAATGGTGGAGTATCATTGGCTGATGTCTTCAAGTGATGGCAACGCCCAGGAGTGAGCATAGTTTTCTGCCAAAACACCATCTAGCTTTGGTCTGGTCTCCCTACCAGCAAATCAAATTTGGTGCAGAGGGTTGATTCCCTCTGAGATAATGCACTGCTAAATCAAATATGAAGGGGGGCGACACCATAAGAGGTTAGGCTTTTGTAGCCATCTTGAGAGAGAGAGAGAGAGAGAGAGAGAGAGAGAGAGAGAGAGAGAGAGACGTGTGTCAGAGATGTCTGTAGTGGGTGACTTCACAGTAATAACCATTTCAGAGAAGGCCATTTCCTTTTGAACAGTACTTTGTGGGTAGGAATTCCAAGGCAAACTGAACCCAGTCAGGTGAAATACAAGAGGAAGTAGTAAGGCATATCAGCTGGCAGGTTTCTGAAAGGTTTCCCAGTTCAGATTTTCGCATTTTAAAATGAGGTTATGCATTTTGTGATCAGAAACTCACTTTATGGCTTACATAAAATAATAATTGATATACAATAAGGTACTAAAGTTATATAGAGTGAAAAGGGGAGAACACTGTGCATCATCTGCACTTAAGGCAACATTTTAGGTATTGATTGCAATGTGCAGCCCAAGAATCAGAGACTAGAAGAAATCCATTACACCATTTAGCGAGCACATTCTGTATCGATTCCATTTCAGAAATGCTACTAACGTTACAGTAACATTCCTTAATTGGACACTGGGGTGGTGCATGCTTTCTGCACCTTGCTCTACTAAACGCTCCTCAGTGTGTGGATATAAATAGTGAGGATCTACACATCCATGGGCTGACAAGCTACTAGATGACCCAATCAATCTTGACACTGAACTGTTGGAGAGGGTGGTTCTGAATTAACTAAACCTAGACGAGAAAAAAAATCTCACTGTTTACGTCACAAACGGTTTTCATTTTCTTCTCATATTGGCCATATTAAACTAAAAAGCATAAATGCACACTCTTAGGGGGGGGGGGGGCTGTTGGGCCCATACAAAACGAAACCTATCACTGCATCTTTCAAGAAATGAATAACTTCAACTGAACGGTCACATTCCTCTGACCACGATGCTTATACATCAAGAAGAGACACTGATAATTGGTAAAAGGAACATAAAACATGTAATTATGCAGTGCAAATAGGGCATCTGCAACTTTGTGAAAAAAGATACTTATTTTCTTTAAGAAAGAGAAGCATAGGTATAGAAGGAAATAGAATTAGCCCCTTGCAGATATGTTCATACATTTTAAATAAGAAAGGCCAAAGGATTTACAATATCTGTATTCTTTAGAGCTCAACTTTTCAAGATCACCAACTCCTTCCTGGGATTGGATATAAGACGTAACTGGTTAGGCAGCCAGCTCTGTCACGTTAAGACTCCTGGTGGACCACAACCAAGGTTGCTTAATTCAAACTCTTTGAGGTCAACGATTACGTCTGATTCATACTACACCTGCCACTTCAAGCTAATGATAAGCTAACTAGTAGTGTTACAATGTTTACTCAGCAGCACTTGAGCTGCTTTGTCATCAATATAAAGACAATGTTGAAATGCTATTACAATTTATTTACATGGTGGCAGTCACTTGAGCTTGTGTTAATAAGACAGTACAAGCAGATCTAACCACGTTAGCTTAACTGGTGCTAACGCTATCTACTTTCCGTTATTAGGGCAGGGCTAACGTTATGGAATTAGCTTCTGTTAGCTGACTCACAGACGCATGTTGTTGACAGGACATGCATCGTTTTTCACTCACCTCCTGTTCAGTGTCCCCTTGCTCCGAGACGCCGATTTCACTGGGCAATTCAGCCAGATCCGTGACTCGAATAAGTCCATCGTGAAGGAAAATCGTCTCCTCCTTCACTGAGAGCCACTGAGAGGAATCCACGGCCCCGGAGCCCATCGCTCACTCCTCCGAGAAAAATGCCAGAGAGGTCGAACATTAAAAATTCAATATCTGAAAATGACAGTAGTTAGCTAACGCCCAATGATGCTATTGCTGCTACCCGAAATACATCATGTTGATGCTGTCTATTCCAGGAATGCCTGAAAAAAATGTGCCAGTGGTTGAGAGGAGCTGCCAATACAAGGGAGACGAGGTTGGTCTAAAAAAGGCAGAAAGCCTAGCAGCCGGTCCGTGCTCTAGTCTTGTCGTTGCTTTAGCTGCTAGCGTAGCGAACAAGCTAACATTGGCTAACGTTAGCAGCCGTGTTCATTGCAGTGGGCGTGACACTCGTTTTTAAACAACGTTTTTGCAAATTATTATATTAGTACGCTGAATGCGGATTATATGCTTAACTTAATCAGATATAAAATAATAGACAGCTCCGTTAAAGGTCCAACCCCTGTCTATCAGTGGCTGGACAAGATAATGGCAATCTCACAGCTGTCAGTTAGACGCCATGTTTCCAAGGCCAACTAACGACTCCCAGCATACACTGCGATAAGCTGTCAGAGTGATAGATTTTATATTAACCATGACCAGGATGTATGGAAGTCTCAAGCATGGCTTTCTTAGCTTTCAGAAAATGTAGAGATGAGTTGTCGCTATCGACTTAGATTGCTGTCAGTGTATATTTGATCACTTTCATAGACTTACAACATACAACCTTTATTTAAAAAATAATTGAATCATTATTAAACAATTTTTTGTGTATTGCTACTTTGTGTACACGAACATCCAACCCAGTCCACGTTTATCCACAATAACCGACTCATGATCTTAATCTTAAAGATACTCTGGTGCCACCTGGTGAACATTCTTATTAAAACGTTAATTTAGTGGCAAGATCCAAGATGGCATATAATTAAAGAAATAAACTTTCTTGCAAGTAGATCTATTTTGACCAAATCTTCTTGGCTGACATTTAATTTACAAATCGGTGTGAGTGGGTGACTTATTTCCTCGATTGTAGATACAGTAAGTCAGTTAGTAACTTCAATTTGAAGAACAATATTTAATGTTGCATGTATTTGATGTATATTAATGGACAATCGAGAATGCCCTAATAATCGTTAGAAATATAAATAATATATAAAACTGTATTCTCTCACAATTAAATTGCTACAGCTATTTACAATTCACATCAATTATTATATACAAACACCCGTTCAAAACGACTAGCATCTTATTCCCTGATCAAGCAACCTTTCGCGATGGTCGATGTTTGGACATTAGCCTTGGCATCCCAAATTCTGCAATCCTCAGACATCGTTTCTGAAGCCGAAACGGGATGCCTCTACTCCTGCCTTTGCTCATTTCTTGCACTCCCAATTTGCCCGTTTCCTTCATATTCTTGAGAATGTGGAATAGCTCAGATGCTTTGAAGAATCCATTATTACAGCTAGAAGAAGGAATCCATTAGATATCTTTTTTATTATAGGATTCAGTATGGACAAAAAAAACATGAATATTGAATAACATTTTCAATAAGAAATCACATAAAAACCCGTTGTTACCTTTTTTGACTGTGACACACTTTCTCATTTGGCAGTTTAAAGCATGCCATAGAAACATAGTCCATTAGGAGGGAATGAAGATTGGAAGAAATCTTCAAATTTGTTAATAGACCAGCCAATCTGAAAAAAAAAAGTTTTGTCAAGAATTCTTAGAAATGTAGCCACTTATTCCAGCTAAGGGGGCATATACACAGTTCTTGGAAATCACGTACAGTCTGTCCCTAAGAGAGCGTTTGAGCAAACTTGTTTTTAAGTACATACAATACAGGTCATTATGTGTATGGCAGATGCTGTGCAGTTAACTCTGATGTGTTGCTAATCCCTCACCGGCTGGTGCAATTACAGTGGTAGAGGGTCTTTGGTTCCATGTTTCGATGACCATGTTTCCTCTGCAGAGGGGCGATTTTGTGTTTACATTCGTCCAAATATTTCAAGGTCTCACACAGCAGAAGACTGTCTGAAATACAAATGAAAGGGTTAACCTGCCCCTGAGTACGTACTACATGGACTGCAGTAGTGTAGACAGTGGAAAGATGGTGAAAATGGGATGAACTAGGACCATTATCGAAGTCTATTGCTATTTAAGACATTCAATGAGACCCTCCATGCCAAATAGTTTCCTTCGGAATAAATATACAGTCAATACAAAAACTTAAGGAAACTTAGAAATCATCTAAAAATTATAAGTAATATAAACATTGCAAATATTTTATGGGCCAATCTAATCTAGGCCCTTATTCCTTATTGATGAATTACCTTTTTCTGAAGCCTCTTGCACTGACAAGACATTTGACCTCTTAGTGGAGAATCCAAAAGACTGATTACTTTCAGCAGGATGTTGTGTCGTCAACGCTAGAAGTGTAGGGATTGGTTTTAGAGAGCTGAGCCTAGTTGCTTCCCAAAAACTTGGCGAAGTCCTTTCGGTCGGTGATATTGCGGTCATCTTTGTCGCTTGAGTGGTGGTCAATACAATTGGTTCGGAATTAGACAGTGAACGAGTAGGCTTCAGCTGTTCCAAACAACGTTCACTGCGCGGCTGGAAATTGTCACCTCGCACAAGAATTCTGGGTCCACAACGACGCCGTTTTTTCCATGGCTTTTTTCTTCTCTCGTGAGTTGTGTTGTGTTGTGTTGTGGGCACTAATGTTGTGGTTGTGTGGGGTGCAGTGTCCAGTGTCACATGTTCTGTCCACCGTGTGGCGGACTGTGTCTTCTGATATGTCTGAGTGGTGGTCTCTGATGGACTCCTGTGTTTTTGATATGCCATTGATTTACTTTTGGGAGCTTTCTTGTTTTTGGCAGCTTTTTTCTTTTTAGATGTAGTCGTTCCTGCATTGGGAATAGATGTTTTCATGTCTGTTTGTTGTGTGGTTGTTATTTGTGTGATCCTTTCAATAGGAGTAATCGGAGTGGAAGGAATGGTGGTCTGGAATTGAATGGTTGTGTGTGTTTCAGAAGTTGTAAATAATGGCTGAGTGACAGCTAATGTTTTATTTGAATTAGTTCCTCTGCTGCATCCTTTCCCCTTCCTACGTCTGAGCGGATACGTATCTTCTCCTGATTGGTTTCTGGGATTACAATGGCGTGAAAAAGACGTTGGATCTGTTTTTTTCGCTTTGGGAAGTTTTTTCTTTGGTTTTTCCTGTAGTTGTTCATCTGTGCCGTTTGACTCCTGGCTGTTGCCCACACCCATGTTTAAGTCGGAGGTGCTGTTGTATGGCAGGGGTTTTTCGAATACAGCATAGGGGGCCTCTTTGGATACCTTGCACCTAGGCAGAGTAAATAAACAAGTTGGACATGCCAGGCTCACCTAAAGAGAACCCCTTTCATAAACGAATACCACATTTCCATCAGTCTTTTCCCCACTGCTTTGCAAACATTGAATATGTTCTAGGATGTTTACAAATATTAATTAAGGTCCATTTAGTAACAGCTACATTTCCTTATATATGCTCTGTCATTTCAAATGCTACCCTATAATCAACGTGGGGCAAACCGTAATACACCAAGAATCCCCCCTAAAATGATTTTCTTTCAACTCACTTGATTTCCAATGTAACTGAACAAATATCTCTCTTTTGTTTATGCAACACCAACATTGATGCTTGCACGTTATCAATAAAAACATTCAAACATTACTGCAAAAACAAAAACCTTCCTGAGAGTGTGTGTGTGTGTGTGTGTATGTGTGTGTGTTTTTGTGTGTGTGTGAGGGGGGGTTACTTCCTGCAGTCTGTTATGTATCATTATGGAAACACATCTAAGGTGTGAGACATGGTGCAATCACAAGCTTTTCAATTAAAAGGCAGACCATCTGTTTTCTCATAACTTTATATTTTACTTTACTGCAGGCACTACATGTGCAACTATATGAGCTAGGTCTTCCAATACGTCAGTAACCTACTGCATCAGAAAAAAAATCAAGAATTTTCATTGCTGATTACCCTCTCTCTAAGAAAAGACCCTCGCACTAGTTTGAACACATCTTTGATGAACTTTGACCTTCTGTATTTGACCTCTTCATCTGATTGAGATCAAGTGAGAGTACATACCAACCCCACCAGTGCAGCTCCGTGCAATGGGTTCTTAGCGTGAGCTTGAAGCAGGGAACCCTGAGGATGTTAAAGAAGCTGTAGCCCACCATGTTGGAGATGGTGTCATTCACTCCAACCAGGCACTGGCGAAACCTGAGGACAACGGTGAAAAGTGCAACAGCGTTTAAACAAAAAGAAAGGTAAATGCAGAAACTTCTGTTTGGAAAAGTGATCCACACTCAATGAATAAGATGCGTGATTCTCTCTGAAGTCTTTGGTCGTGGATCTCTAAAAGACCTAATCACATAGGTCTTCAAGCAGAAAGTGCCGGATAGTGTTCAAACACAATAAAAACTTCTGTCCCCCTTGGATGACAACCCTGTTGCAAAAATGTCTTTAAATATTGTAATATCTCCCCGTCTGTGTTTAAGGGGTGTTGAAAAAAGACTCACTCGGCTTTCTTGAACAAGGACTAACACGGCTGATTACATTTTACCTCTTGACATTAAAAGTAGCTTGAGGGATTAATGTAAAGGGTTTTCCAAAGGTCCTCCAACTATGTGCTAAATGGAACTCTGGATCCGCATACTGTATGCATGCATTAAATACAATGGGGGATCTTCCTGGGAATGTGTGAACCGTTAAACATGGTATTTAATTACTAAGCCAGTGTAAATGTAGCTCTCTCTCTCTTATACACCATTGAAATTATAGTGAGGATCTCCTGCCTCTAAGCCCACAATGAAAGAGTGTGTCATCAATGACGTTTTCATTGGCAGAAACGCACGTTAATCCAAAGGTGAGGTGTGATTTAGTGCGCCGAGAAGTTTTCTCCCCCCGGGGGGGAAAGGAATCCTTGCCATCCGGGGAATGCGATGGGACGCTCCAGCGTCTGCAAGCTCAGGCTCACCTCTGGTCGCAGTCGCAGTGAGACACGGTGTAGAAGTTGGAGTTGAAGACGCCGTAGTTCACCGTAAAGGCAGGGATGACGTTTGTGCAGTGGTCGTGTTCACGGCAGCACCTGTCTGCGAGCTCAAACATACCTGCATGCAAAAAGAATGAGCAGACGATTTGGAGGACAAGATTGGTCAGGTTTAGGGTTTCTATTTTTATCATATTATTATTATGTAACATGAAGCTGTTTCAAACAGATTTTAAAACTCTTTAAATGAATTGTGTGGTACAGAAGTGTTGCTTATGACATTTTGGTCTCATGCTATCAATGGAGTAAAATGTCTAGCTTAATTTGTAAATTTGTGTGTAGTTCTGTTTGCGTCCACTGCACAACAATCCTCGTATTACTTAACTAGTAGGATGATAAGACTGTTTGTTGACATTTCAAATACGTTCTGAATCATCTCACCAACCTGTCTGTCCTTAGCATTTGCAACTTGCAGGCCATGTTGGCCTACTGTAAGACATACAACTTTTGTCTAATATGTGTATCTGGGCTTGGACCAAGATAACTGCCCTGTTACCTGATTAGGCCACACTCATTGACTTAAAGTAAGACTTCTTGAAAAGACTTAGCTTACTATCTGAAGAATGGATATTCTAGTCAGAACATGAACTATTGTGGCACAATGAAATAGTTTTCATTCATCAAAGCTATATTGCGCAATGACACTGAATGGTTGACGCCCTCTCATGACCTCTTTTCGCCCTCAATTGAACCACAAATGCGATGCAAATAATCCTCTCAATTCTACAGCCACGGGAAAGTGTGACATCATGGCATTTCATTGTAGAAATAGGTTCAGCGGGATTTCTTTATCTGCGACTATTACATTTTTGCACGGCATTACGCTGTCCACAAGGTCTGGATCCACATCGTAAATTGTAATAAAATGTTGTCATGCAATCTGTCCATACTTACCCAACTGTTGGTATTCCACAGCTTCATTTCCAGAGCCACACCAAAGAGTCCCTGGAAATAACCACGCGCGCTTCTTACGAACTTTTGAATGTGTTTGTAGGTTTGGGTGCTCGCTCTCGTCCGTTTCTTTTTGGTTGAAAAACTGCATCTCACTGGTGAAATGCTGAGCGCACAAATTTTTGAGTTTAAAAAGAATGCTAAGGTCAAAGCGTTGCGTTTCGTTCCTTCTGGAACCTACCTGGCGGCAGAAAGACTTGTAATTCCCAGTAATAAATTGGTCGTTAAATAATGCGCATCGTAAAAGCTGATTATTCTTTGACCACACACTCAGGTAGAGAGAATGGTTCCCGGTAGATAGTTTGTGAAGTAATGCAAGACGCGTGTTTCCTTCCAATGTGGGACTAGTCCAGTGACAGAATGCGCTGTCTGTTCCCGGTTCCGTTGACAGGTGAACATCTTGCGTATTTGACAGTGTGAGCAACGACAAGTAAACGACAAAGATGAGAAAACAATTGTTTTGCATGGCGTTTTGCTCAAAAGAAAAAATATCCGAACACTAATCATACAGAAAATGCTATTAGATTAGGCACAAACGTGGTCTGGAATCGGAACTATAAAGTTTTGCATGGCGTTGGCATGTCGGGAAACATGCGTGTGTGACTGCAGTGATTTTCACATGGGCCCACCAACGCAAGAAGCCCATGGGAAATATGATACTATACACCAGGTAAAATGAAAACCTTGAACGTTTCTTTGCTTATAGAGTGTGTCGGTGGAAATGGTATATGTGCAGCATATTACGTTTGGTATTTATAATCTTGGATCTACATGCACAGTCAAGTAGGGTTGTTCAACGCCACAAATGCAAAAACAAGCCTTCAGTTGTGCGTGTGATTGTATTGCAAGGGGGTTGGGATGAACCTTTAATGCTTGCAGGATAAATATAGAATTTCACGGACTTCCTGATGGAAAGTATTATGGCTTTGGTTTTGGTGTGCGTCGGGGGAGGGGGGGGTTATATTACCTTCTTAATATTTGTAGGGTCGGCATTTAGTAGCGCAATTAAATTAGAATAAATAAACAATGATGATCGATACAAATCTAATAGCCACATCTTGTCAAATACAAACTTTCGCTTGTGTTTGTTCAGCATGTCGTTAAAACTAAAAAATTAAATTAAAAAAAGTGGAGAGATATTTCTCTAAACATATTTACCATGTGTTGCATAACTTATACACCTAAATGCGCTCTATAATGAATTAAACCAAAGCTTTTTCGCTTGACCACTAGGTAGATGCAGCAACAATAGCGTCAGAAAAGAACACGTTTTGGCAAATGGCAGATGCATTGAGTAAAATCCCATGAAAGCCGACAGCCTTCCCTAGTTTCCATAGGTTTTTAATGATCCGTGTAAACTCTTTGTAAAACCTTTACATGCAAATTCATTTGCGAACATACAGAGATATAGTGTATCTGAAGTACATGCACTATCTATTTACAAATACGTAGATAGAATTGACACGTCATTCCATTGAACAGGCAGAAATCAACCGCAACACATTTGTATTTTCTTAAGGGATTAGAGAAAAGGCCTTATGTTCAGGTGTGCAGGGATAATGGATGTTTTACCTCAGTGACCTGAAGGACTACACTGATGTGAGGGTTCACACAGTGCAAGAAAGGCAGACTAGTGCATAACGGATACGAGGGAAAGTAATCATAGCCACTTGAGGGCACAGAGGCTGCCCTGACAGAACTGAGACAGCACTTGGTGAAGCGCGTGAGATGAGGCTCTTAAGTAGCCCACCTAACACGGGTAGGCTTTTTTTCAGATACTTGACTAGAAAATAAAAATATTTATTTGAAGTGCTCTACTGCCCATTCTGTAGCATAACGGAGTCTATTTTGGCAATATGGTCTACAAATAGGCCAAACGTTGTGACAGTGAAAAGAACTATGTTAGAACTTTGCTGGTCCTAACTCTGTGACGTCAATTTAGAAGGCATAAGCTGCTTGCAATGTCAAACGCATATGGCATGCCGGATAATGTTACATCACTTTATTAATGAATGAATTTTGCGGTACAACTATCAATAACTGTTACTGATAGTCATGCAGCATTTTAAATACGTTCGTGTGGTATTGTTGTTTAAAAAATAATAACAATGGGAAGAAATTGTAAACATTCATAAAAATACATTAGCTTTAGCTTCTTTAAGATAATATTGATTTATATCATGAACCACAAGACGTTTCATGCATAGCTGTATTTTGTTGTCGGAGAAACTTGCCATCGGTTGTAGAGATTCACTGCACTTTGTCAACAGCCTCAAAGTAAAACCTTAAAACGATTGGTTTTGTAAAAGAAGGTGTGGCAGAATAAAACGGGGAAAGTCTGAATAAAGCTGGCTATGACTGCTCCAGGCACACAAGGGTTAGTGCATGCAAGTGAAACTGCACATACCAATGACATAATTGAACTCACTCTTCCCCGATAGTATGCGGCAGGTAGAACCAACTAGTTGCTTGAATAAGAAACGTAACCATGGGCGTTTGGTATAAAAGCAGGTCCGACACTGGAGTACAAAATGTTTTTAACAGTTGGTTGTAACCACATGTAACAGTGAAGTAGCATATTCGCCATAAGTGAGAGAAATACGTTTTCCCTGTCAGTTTTTGTCAGAAGAAATTAACTGGAAGTTAAACATTCCTGCTCGTTCTTTCAAACCAAAAGGTAAACATTTCCCCTCTGCCTGTATACTTACTATAAACTCACAACCTCAGTAATAAACATTAAGATTCTATCAGGTGTGCTGTTATTTTTCAAGTTTTATCCTACAACGCTAACTACTGAAACACAAATTAAATGCACTTAAATAGTCTTACAGTATTTTAGCATGTAACTAGTGACATATGCTTATTTTCAGTGTGTAAACGTGTCTTCACTATCGAGAGTGCCCATGTCGGGGGTACAGTGAGAAGGTGCAGGTGTGTGTCCTTCGTTGTTTTTTTTCTTGTCTGTGGCTTTGCATGCTCATACAGGTGGTGATACTACTAAATGGTGGAATGTCGTATGGAATCAAAGTTAACAGCCTGCCAGTCTAAACATATTCAAGAGAACATCAACTGTTTTCTTGTGAATGCCTCAACGCATTTGCCCCTTCGTGCTCTGTGCCTGTTTGTTTCCCGATAGACTTTCTATGGCTGTGAATGCGTTAAAATTCAGTTGTAACACCATGAACTGTCACAACAGACAACAATTTCAAACTTACATGTGTGGGTGGCTAAACAGTAAAAGAGTATGTCTTGCTTGGTTGAAATGTCTTACAAGTATATTAAGTCTCCATATGGGAATATAAATAAGTTGAGTCAAAGCAAAGACAATTATGGGTCTTGATTGGGTGGAAGACAGGTCAAAGAAGAACGAAAAAGAGAACGAGGGAGACAGATAGGAAGACTGAATTGAACCCAGGACATAATGGGAAGTGTTATAGGGAGGATGGCTGAGCAGGGATGTACGCCCTAGAGCATGCAGTGTGGGGGTTAATCGCTATTGACATGATTCTCATTTAACAAGGTGTGCCAGCGTTCAATCTTCTTGTCCTTGTTCTTCAGGCACTCATACCAGTGCTTGAGCCTCTCCCCTTTAGCAGTGATGCCTAACTGGCACCCACCTGTGCAGGAGAAGGACACCAGCATCAATGGGCAGTTCATCACATCGGTGTTATTTACATTGGCTTACGGCAGCAGAGCCCAGTGACTTTGACTTACCGATGTAGTCATTGGATTTCCCCATGTCATAGTCCCACACGGAGATGTCTAAAGTCTTCTTAGCCAACTCACTGTGCTTGATCTCATAGGCAAATTCCTGCAATGCATTCAGTTACAATCAACATTCACAATAGTTTTGTTTTTTTATCAATTAATTGGTATTAATAATTGTGCTTAAGATGCCCATTATGACTATTTTTATTCAAACATTCTCTCGTCCATTTTCCTCAGAAATCCATCAGAGCTCTAACCTCATTAAACTCTGGATTCAGGGTCTTCTTTTTGGTGGCAGTCTTCTTCTTGGCCTGCTTGCCCATATCGGGCTTCAAGTGTCTGGATGGCAAACATGTGTGTTAGATACATGTTTTGAGTCATGCATTTTTAACAACATGCAGATTCAGTGCAATGCTTAACTAAGGCAAGCTTGATGCTGTGATTTACGATCCACAAATGTTCTCGACTGCTCAATACAGGCCTCCCTCTTTTTTTTAAACACTAATTGCTCAATTTGGTTTACAGACTTCGGTTGGCGTTAGTAGTAAAAAAGAAAGAGGTGCAACTCACATTTTGACGAACGGGTCGGAGTAACCGTTGGCGTCCATGGCAGCCAGGTGGACGCAGCGCACCACGCCCACGATGAGGCAGCCCCTCTGGGTGCTGTACATTAGAGACATCAGGATCCGCCCACGCTCCTCCACATCAGCACCCTCCTTCCCTGGCTGGAGATAGAGAGAAAGAGAGAGAGAGAGAGAGAGAGAGAGAGAGAGAGAGAGAGAGAGAGAAAGAGAGAGAGATAGAAAGAGCACAGAAAGAGAGAGAGAAAAGAGAGAGAGAGAGTCAAAAGGTTGCCAACCCTCATTTTGAGCGGCCACGGGTATAGATGGGAGAGAGAGAGACAGAGATAATGGGCAGTGAGAGAGAGAGAGAGAGATATAATAGGGGGAGAGAGAGAGAGAGAGAGAATTAGGATTGAGCGAGAGAATGGGGGCGGCAGAATGGGGAGTGAGTGGGGTCAAGGGGCAGTGGAGGGGGTGACAAGACAGAGAAAAGGGGAGGTAGGGCAAAGGTAAAAAGAGAGAAACGGAGAGAGACGGAGTCATAAAAGGTATAGAAAACGCAAATACAGAATGAGAGGAATGGTTTGCGGGTTGAAGTAGTGACGGAGCATGATTTCTTATTTATGTAAGTTTCAAGCACAAACAGGCCGGGCGCGCCCCATCACCTCATCCTCGTAGAGTGAAATGCCTCGAGCAGCCCCGGCTGTGGCGCTTTTCTTTGTCTGTGGGGGGAAAAGAAATGCAGTGAACGCCGCGCAGGTCAACCAGAGGAATGTAAACAAGAGACAAACCCCCCCCCCCCCCAACCCGACAAAGTCTGTCTGCCGAAAGGTCGGGGACGTACAGGGACGACTCTCTCCAGACACACGTTGTAGTTTTTCTTCTGGTTCATCTTGAGCTTCTTCAGCGCAACCCGGGTCTCTCCGATGAACTCATTGTGTCCAAACTTGTCCTCGTCGCAGACAGAGATCCTGTAACCCGAGATGAGAAGCCGTCAATCATTCAGCGTCGTGGCCGCGGGCGGTGGAATTTAGAGCGCGGAAAACCATCGGTGGAGGCCAATAAATTACGGTCCGTTAAAAACGACAGAGAAATGTGATTGTGTATCTGGAGCGGAGGTATTCACCGCAGAGTCTTGCGCTGCATGTCCTCGTCCGTGAGGCCGTGGTAGGTGAGCGTCTCATTCCAGAAGGGGTTACGGGTGTTCCTCAAGGTCTTGGTGCGAAGCTTGTTAGACTGCAACACAGTCAGGAAAAGCACAACAGCAGCAACAAAAAAAAAGAAAGAAAGAAAAAACAAGGTGATGTCAGACAATGGATGTCACAGCCACGAGACAGGTGCGAGACACGGCCCCGGGCCTGTCGATCAACGACGCCGTGGAGTACCTCGTTCGAGCCACAAGGTGGCAGACACAGGCTATGCTAACGGTAGACCACAGGATTCACAGCCCTCGCCCTATCCAGCGTCTTTGAGTGTTTTGAAAAGCGCTTTATAAATATAATGTATTATTATTATTATTATTATTATTTCCATGCCGAGAGGCTCGATTCATTCATGAAAGCAACCAAAACTACAAAACATGATTTCCATCTCATTATCTGTATCTTGTGAAATCTATAGCCACGGCAATCTAACCAAAACACTTGTGTTCGGGCATTTGGCATCACCTTACTAGCCCCTGGCAGCAGATGGATCTTGACGTAGGGATCGGCCAGTCCATTAGAATCCATGGGTTTCAGTCCCTGAAGAGAGAAAAGGAAACTGTCTCCATCGCATCGTTCAGGGCAACATTATTGACTAGCAGCAGCAGCTGCAGCAGCTTTTTAGCACCAACTGCTTTGGGTTTAATTGTCACTACGCGTGAGAGCGTGGCGGAAGTCGATGGACGGGGCGGAACGGTGGCGTACCTTGCCTTTGAGGATGCTGCAGTGGAGGCTGCTGTTCTCCTGCTCGTAAAGCAGGCTGAACTCCAGAGCGCCCAGGGTGGCTGAAACGGACCCAGAGCAGCCGTTAGGACTGAACACCAGACAGTGTGTCTAGTACAAAGACACAGTAACAGCATGCCTAATGACTGGCTTTCATACTATGGGAGGAGGGAGAGAGGAAGAGAGGAAAATGGAGGGGTATGGACACTAAACTCCATTTTCATTTAGACCTAATCTTTATGTCAGAGAAAGAACCCGGAAGGAGAGCTCATCAGTCAATGAAAGATTAATTCAATTCATCTGGTATGTTCCGAAGTATATTTAATTTGGTCCGAAATTATAGGGTATAAGTCGGCACCATAATGTACCGTTCACATAAAAAGCAGAAAAACAGGACATAATGACAACAGAATATATCTGCCAAAGCAAGGAATCAACGAAGACAGGACCACACAGAGGAATAAATTCGGGAAACTATTCCAAAAAAAATACATCTCATGCACATTAGCTTGCCTGCCAAGAAGTAAACAGAGCCTGTTTCAGCAGACTGGTTCTTTTCAGAGAACAACAACAGTTAGTCATGGGTGTTTTGTATTTCCTTTCACTGAACCAATAATGCATGATGGAAATCCCACACACGTTGACAAAGCCAAAAAGACACGTCCTCCTCCCAGATGACAGAGCATTCTAATGACGAAAGACTCCAATAACAGAGCATTCCAATGACTGAGCATTCCAATGACTGTGGCACAGAGCAAAAAACACCTGACAGCACGTTATCCAAAAGAAACGGTCTTACTTTCGATTAAAGGGAACAAAACAAACAGACTGCTCCCTTGTCTGAGCCCACTTAATTGGATTAAAACAAATTACATTCATCCTACGAGGACCATTATGCCCGCAGCTACAGAGACCAATAATTTTTCTTATTTTTTTTTACTAGTTAAACTAGGCCAGGGAAAAGAGGATATGACCACTGATCTAAATTGCAGTAACCCAGCTATTGAGACCAGACCGCCCCGCAAGACCTGAATCTCTCTACTACACCACTGCTTAACTCCGCAGAGACCCGGCCCAACGAGACAGCCTCTCCCGCTCTCTTTTTTCCTCTCCTTCCAATTTTCACTCCCAACCCGAGGGAGCGGTCCGAGGCACTCGGGGAATCTAGATCCTGTCAGAGCGCTGTCGTATCCCAAATAACTGTGGTGAATTCCCGGACCTCCATAAAGTAAATTAACGTCCCCTATACCCCTGGGAGCACGGCGAGAGGCCGCGGAGCCCCGGGAGAGGCGGGACATGACGTACGACGGCCGTGACACCGTTCCCATCACTCACGCCGGGACGGCGCACAGAACCAAATCCGTTCGATTACCCCGTTTATGTCTGACTATTGACCCGATGAACATCCTCTTCAACTTTCAGGGTATTGATTCACGTGCTGGGATAACGTATGGCGCGTGTCGTTGATCAACGCCCCCCACTCCTCCCAACCCTCACCCCGGCTTCAAGAATACCACCAGATAGATGTATCCTCTTTTTCAATTATTAGGAGACACTTCGAAAGCTTTGACATATTGCCTCTGCCTCCGAGCGGCAGAGAAAAGGAAAGTCAGGCGTGGGTTGTGGCATCCTCCGATAAAACCGAATTTACCGGCGATGACAGCAACATTAGAGGGGACATAACACATCCGTGTTGGAACAGACGCCGCGTTATCGCGTTCCCATCAGAAATGACAGCCTTCTAATGGAATACGTTATGACATAATAATGGCGTGTGACCGCATAGGTCACGTTGGCCTGGATGTAAAGACAGTGTGCGAGGGGTTACTGCATGTTGTAGGGATACTTCGCTCCGCTGTACAGACTAGGGGAGTGGAGGAGCCGGTCCACTCACTGGCCTCGTCCGAGTCATAGCTGTTGGCGTCGTCCTCCTCGGGTGGGGGGGCTGCTTGTCGAGCAGGCTGTCTCCTCTCCTCCCGGACTGCAGGTGGCGCTCTCTGCTCCGCCGGCGCTGCGCTGCTGGAGTAGGCCGCGGCCTCAGCCTCCTGGGCTGTAAGGGGCAAAGACGATGAACAGCTGCGGGGTCACATGACACCGTTCTGTCATCAATATGACATACTGGTGGGTCTGTAATACATTCGGGGTTTTTCCAGTTTTTCACATGAAGATTGGTTTATCAATCCACTGAGGGATCTTTGGGATCTACACCAGTTTTTTTTAGTGCTTCTTTCCAATGGTGTCCCCCCTCACCCTGCTGGGGCATGGTACCTGCTCCAGCTGGCTGCGGTCTGGAGCTCTGGACTGGAACGGCTTTCTTCATCACCACTGGGCTTCCCTGGGCCCCTCCCTCAGTGTGCCCTGGAGCAGCCCCGCCAGCAGCCATACGCAACTCTGCCGGCTTAGGGGCCACAGGTGGGCGACCCGCACGCTGTTCCTGGGGCTCTGCTCAAACACATAAACACACACACACACGCAAACACACACATACACACATTAATATGAATGAGTGGGTAGACTTGCAAACACACACAATCCAGATATCGGCGCACCACCACTCCGCTGCAGTGGAATCAGTAATACTTCCAAGTCTCCATGGATCCTTTTGATGTTGCAGCTGTTTTTTTTTTTTTTCATTGCACAAGCATTGACCTACATACAAGTACAACGGGCTGTGGCAAGTAGGCAACATTGATCTCTTCATGAAGTCCGTTTTTTCTTTCTCCTCCTCACTGAACGCCCCCCCCAGAATTCTCTACCTTTTAGGGTGAGAGTTTAACGAGGAGGGGTGATTATGGCTGAACATGCAGGCCAATTGATGTGTGACCTCTCATCCCCAGGGGCCCCTGGAGGTGCCAGGCGCGCCACACAACGTTCACTTCCCCGCCGCCTCATTGAGGTCCTTGTCCCGGCTTCTCAAATGGTGGGTGGCACCGCCCCTCTGAGACGCCGGTGCACGCTTTGATGGAAGGGGGAGTTGAGGCAGGAGAGGGTGGAGGGTGGGGACAAAGATATTGCAATAGAGTGTGTGTGTGTGTGTGTGTGTGTGTGTGTGTGTGTGTGTGTGTGTGTGTGTGTGTGTGTGTGTGTGTGTGTGTGTGTGTGTGTGTGTGTGTGTGTGGGG
>JAVQJS010100912.1:0-17028 GCA_036024795.1 Galaxias rostratus
TCCCCCCCCCCCCCCCCCACTGAGCGGCCTGGAGGGGTACACTTTGTCGGTTCAGGTTTGGTAAGTTGCTCTGTTGGCTGGAGGATGTGTGGTTGGTGGGGAGAAGTGAACTGTCTCCACTGTCCAAAGAAGAGCTCAGCCTGTCAGCCTGGTGTCTCTGAAAGTCACTTTTACTGGCTGAGCTGGGGGCATCATTGGTGGGGTCTGGAGGGGTTGGGGGAGGTAGGAACACCAAAGATTGTGTTTGTTCCATCTTGACAGGGGGATGCTCTGCTGAAGAATCTGTTGAGGAGCGCTAAGGCTTGTAACTGGGCAGAAAGATAAAGGTGCAGAACATGGGTATGAGGAGTGAACATGCGGCGGTATAAGATTGATCTTTGATTGGTCAGCTTCACAGCAACAATAATCTACCATTAGCTTGTTGATGCATAATTAAGGCTTTAGGAGTAAACAACGGCAAATGACAAAAGTGCTAAACTTACTAATGTGTCCATGCTGCCCATCTTCAACCCCTCCTCTAACTGGGCTGTAACAGGTTTTGGAGACAAGGAAGGGCTGCTCCAACTTAATTTTCTTCCCGTTTCTGCTCTCGGAGAATTCTGTCTCCATCCTTTTCCTCTTCCACTGAGTGGCTTGGAGGGAAACACTTTGTCGGACCGGATTGGGAATTCCTAATATGTCTTGCTGGTACAATGAGGGGTTGGCAGTGTCTGTAAACACAACATTTATACTGTCCGAGGAAGAGCGCGGTGGTTTATTCTGGCTGCCTTTAGTGATCAAACAGCTGGAACTGGAGGTTTGGTCTGGAAGTGGTGAAACAGGGAGGAAGATGTTTTTATCTTTAGCTTTCCTTTCCTCAAATAATGCAACCAAAAGAATGCAAAACTGAAAGAGATTGACAATGTGCTTACGAAAATTTCTATGTTCTTGTTGCTTGTCGTCATCCCTCACAAAATGAGACAAACTGATATTTACGGCTTGGACGAGTAGAGACTGTTGTGCCTGGTGTAGGTCACTGTTGAGGTCAAAAGTTGATTTAGTTTTGCCCTTAGCAAATAGGGTCAAGCTATATGATAATAACAGTCAATTTTATCTACACCTACCAGTGGCTGTTTTCAAAAGATCCAACTTCAACACTCAAAGATTTTGGGGGGATCACACCCCTACTGGCATCAAAGTTGACATGAGAGGATGTCCTATTGTGTTCTCTAGCCATGTCACCTTGTAAGGGGATGCCAGGACGTCTGGCCATCTCATGGTTGATTGGCAACAGTCCGGAAGTGGACAAGGTTTGGAAGACGGGCTTCACACTGGAGGGAATAAATTAATTTAAACATTTTAAACAAAGAAATCCTGTTGTGTAATGAAACATGAATGAAACATCTTCTTATCCCAATAAGGAGCAATTGTACAATCGAATGTATCAGTAACTAGTCAGTCTATGTTAGGACATGAAAGCACAAACACACATAAACAAACACACATACACACACACACACACACACACATGCAAGTGTTACCCTTTAATGAAGCGATTTGAAGTGATGAAAGGATGGTCCAGGACTTGGACGGGTGGTACCCCCCTGCCAGCATCCAGTTGAAGCATCTGCCACACCAGGTCAACGAACATCTCCCTGTCGCAAACTTCTGCTATCAATTCGGCGGGCTCTAGGTTAGATGGAAGCTTAAACAAGGATGGACAACAGCAGAGATACAATTCAGTTTAAATTTACCATTCAGCTACAATTTACTTGAATAGCACATTTAATTTACAAAGGCAATTCAACGTGCTTCACATATTGCAAACAGAAACACACAAAGGAATATAACACCAAGATTTGTGTTTGTAATAAGAAAACTGGAAAAATAATTGAAAGCATGTACATTTTCATTCTGGATTTAAAATAATTTATTGAGAACACTTACCTCCTTTAGCACTTCTAAGGAACTGTAAATGTACCAACCATTCTCTTCAGATCCCAGATTTGCGTCACCCTTATACTCTTCTGGGGTCTAAGATGAATGCAAAAATATTGTCGTTACTTGGTCTACACAGCAACCTTAAGTAGTTACACACTAACCTAAATTTTGCAACATTGTAAGATTATGAAGCCATTAAATGTCAACATGAGACCCTCTAGAATAAAGGAAAGTGCCATTACTTTGAGCCTCCAACGTGGGTAGTTCCACTCCGAGCCTTTTACAAAGAAGGACTTGGTGAACAGTCCAGCATTAAGAAGGTGGTCAGCTGGCTGACCCTGGATCTGGGTTATGTAGCGCAACTGCAGTAGAGAATTGGAACATATTTGAAAACTACTTCAACACTGAGCGCATAACCTTTAGCATAAATCACAGGGATTATGAGCTTTACTCACCATTTCATACGCAGATCTTCCAGGGAAGAGAAGGTATCCCAAAAACAGACCAACTGCCACGCAGCCCAGAGACCACATGTCAATGGCTTCAGAGAATGGAAGGCCCAAGAGGACTTCTGGAGACTTGAAAGAGAGGAATCAATGATCAAATAGATTAGACACAACAATCAAATAATAAACAACAACATTATTGTCCAGCTGAGATGAGTATACCTCAGCCACTCGCTCTGAACTGTGTTTGCAAATTTGCAAGTGCATAGATTCTACACAGATCTCACCTATAGAAACGAGTTTGAACATTGTCGCCGGGTTGAGCATCAGATATATTACAGGCTAAGCCAAAATCAATCATTTTGACCCGGAAGGGCTGTCCTACAGGGCCGACCAGCATGACATTTTCAGGTTTGATGTCTGTGTGGATCAGCCTGAGGCTCTTCAATTTGTTTAATGCAATGGCCAACTGGAACCATCAAAAACATCTAGCAATGAGAGGTCTAACTATTGATTATAACATTACTTATTACATTATTACATTACAACAATGTATTACTTAGGTATAATATCCTAACATCAACAACCACACTAACTAAATACATGTTTTTTTTTTTTATTAATCCTCTACCTGCTGTACAATGGCCTTAATATCCTTCAGAGGTATAGGACGGAACTGTGTCTGAACCACATAGTCAAAAAGACTAAGCTCTAGCAACTCAAACACCAGACACGTGAGGCCTCGATACTGGAACCACTCGTACCAACGGACAAAGTGGTTCTTCTCCGGGTCCTCTCCACTGATGCGCTTTAGCATGGCCACCTGGATATAAAGAATACATGTTGGTGAGTAAGAGAGGACTAGCTGCAACGTTTAAACATTTATGGGAACGTGTATAAGAATAGTATTTGTTAACATTAGCAGGTCAATGTTGAGCCTACATTAAGTATGCAAACAAATAAATGCATAGATACACGTGGTAAACCCTACCTCTGCCATGAGAACATGATCCGGATGATTTTTGAAAATCTTGATGGCGACCTCTTTGTTTGTGTCCACCTCCCTACAGCGAGCCACTTGACCAAAGACCCCTTCCCCTAAGAAGTCCTGCACCTCGTAGCAACAGTCAGTGGAGCACAGCAAATCATTGGAGACTACTCCTCCATGGCCTAAGCTGCTGTCATTAATATGTGGGTTTGGCAGCGGGGCTGGCATTTCTTTAAAGTAATTCCCACCTGTTAGATGGATAAAAGACAGAAAACACTTTGCGTTAACGAAGGTTTAAAAGTGTTTGGCCAATTAAACATCACAACATTTTAACCCTATAGAGCACCACTCCGAATTGAAAAATATATAAAAAATTTGATCACAATCAATAAAACCAGCTTCCTGTAAAAGTGTGGTTACTTCAGATATGGACTGTTGCATTAAATTAATCCAACCTCTAATATTTGTGCTCTCACCTGTCTGTGTACATTCAGCGATACAGGTGAAATTATATCAAACTTCAACTACAAACATCAAAGTTCTACACCTTTCAGTTCCGGATCTTTGTTGCCATGACATCATTATGACATGGTTGGTCAAAAACGAATGAAAGCAGGCTCACTACATGCTCTGCATTAAGACCTCAGGTTTATTGCAAACTAAACTCTACATTAGTTAATTCCAGATGAAATGCGCAAAATGTAGGTATATTATAGAAAAGGGTTCACCATATTCTGCCCATGACAACATTCAAGTGAATGTCTCACAAAGAAGTGGACAGCAACGCAATCATTATTAATGTTTTTTGATAATCAATGGAAGATTATCCAGCAGTGCCCAGTTTAAAAGCAAAGTATATTTACTCAAGTTATACAAATATAAAACAAACAACTAAATAATTACTATCAATGTAACAACATTCAATTCTAGCCTACATGATTTAAGTTTCAAACACAAGAACACCACAAATCTTCAAACAAAAATTAAAATTGCTCTAATTTCAATCCCTGATGAACCTTGCTCCATCGCAAGGCAAAAAAAAAACAACAACGATGTAGTTATTTTTGTGTCCTGTATCTACTGATACTTGAATTTCGTGTGTATTTGCTCTTTTATAGACAGTTGTGACACATGAGTGTCAGCTACATTAGAATGTTGTCAAATTGATTCCCTTCTAATCTTCCATTCTTCTTTCTAAAGAAAGTTTGCCCAATGCTCACGGATATCAAACGTATACCACTATTATTCCCAAATAAAGAAACTAACTGAAAATGTTGCTCTCTATGGAACGTCCATAAAACTGCATACCTTATCTTGCGTTCGTGCTCACGTGCGTTTTAAGGTGGATCACCAAATACCATAGGCAAGCCTGCTTATAATGCCACACTCCCCTAGGATCAATAAAGTAATTCCATTTCATTCCATTACATTTCTAAAACATTTTCCAATGAACATTTTCAAAATCAATAATACCTACACAACTTTTCGTGTATCATTTATCTAGTCTACATGATGCAGACAAAATTTAACAATTAACAATATAATTACCATATATTACACAGATTGCAACATAAATCATAAGAATCTTAGCCTACCTGATCATAGTTTTACACTGAATGTCTTGTCTTCATTGTGTTATAAAGGTGAATTATATTCGTTGTGTGGTTGTTATGACAGTGATATGCCACAATTTCGAACCTTATACTTGATTGTCCATCAAAAAGATTGATAAATCACTTCACTGCTTAAGGCTAAAAACATACAAAGAAACTGAAGCCAAAGGTGTAAGAAGTTGATACAGATAGTTTATTTTATGGTTAGGGAATGGGGGTCAAGTCTATTGAAGTATGACTGGTTTACGGTTGCCAATTCAAGTAACAGCTAGGGGCTCTGCTTGAAGCAAGGGACACATCGACGATTACTTGTTTAAAAAATATATAAATAAAGACATTAATTAAATTACATTTAATAAATACCTTTACATATATATATACACACATATATATTGTACTTTGCTATTTGCAAATAAACTTTTATTGACAAAATATTGCTTTTCAATTGGTCAAATTTGTAATCATTTTTTCGAGGTATGAATAAGCTCTGAGTGCCCTCTAAATATACCTGTACACGCTGTATTGTGACCCTATTGAGTCATATCAAGGATAAATATGTGTTTCCTAATCTAACTTTTTGCTGGCAGTTACTCCCGTTGTCTAGATTTGGAAGTCTTAACAGTTCGATATGTTAAGCAAGTTCAGTCATTACAAGCAAGATTGTTTGAGTCATATTAAGTAATTGATGTGGAGAAATGTAACAACTAGATAGTAACTTGATTAACTAGCTGTCAGTGATTCGGCTCTGACTTTAAAAGCTTTCCCTTACTAAAAATGTTATGTCATCGATGACAATGATGAACGTAAATATGTCCAACTGACACCATGGACTCGGTGCATTCTGATTGGAGATTTGGCATTCCACGTGGTTGTGAGAAAAAAATAGGTTACGCCATATTGTCAAAACACTACGGGAGAATGCAAACATGTTTTGAAAGAAATTATGTCTAAGTAAGTGGATGATCGGAGTTTTAAGTTACTTGACAGATAGACTGATATATTACTGAGTTTCTGTTGTTAACACACATTTTATTGCGAGACAATATCTCCACATCTAGCAGTAGTACTGGTGTTATAGTCATACAGAGAGCTTGCCGATGATAATTAGCTAGCATTGATAGCCTCGTCTTGGTTAACCGCGTCTTGTGTTGCGAGATATTGTCGTTATCTCAATACGCACACACAGCTAACGATTCTAACACAAGGTTTGTACGTCAGTTACTTTGATATCTTTAGTTTACGAATTTGTATGATTGGTTTTCAGGCTTGGTTAATCAACGTTAAACGTTAAGATGGCGCACATTGGTGGAATGGGCGATGCTACCAACGTAGAGTGTTCCGCAAAACATGGGTCGAATGTCGGTTTGCGAAATCGACCGTGCTCCATCGAACGAGATGGTCAGGTGCGGGTAGTCAAAGCCGCTCTGCAGGAGAGGTTGGGACCCTACGAACCTGCACTGACATACCTGCAATCTGTGTTGGTGTGGGAAAGACCTTTACAAAGCATACTTCTTTACACGGTGGTCAACGTTATATTCTGGTAAGTACAGGGCTTCATGGCATTACTGGAGGGGATTACATAGTGGTCAGTGCTAAGCATCGAACACGACACGACCTTGCGAATGTTGACAAGTTTCGGTTGGGTTGTGTTGGAAACACTCTTTGTCTTGCCTTTTGTTGAAGACGGAACAGATACCGTGTTGCAGCTATAAATAGAAGAACAAACTCCATACAGATATACAGTAACAACAATGCAAAGGCAAAACTTTTTTTTTCTAAAAGCCAGTTTAATCATATCACATATCACACATTAATAATGGTATGTTTGAGTAAAGACCGTACACCCCACAAAATACTGACACCTACATGAACAATCGGCAAACAAAACACGATCCCAATTGTGTTTTTACATTGCTGTGCTTCAGAGGTCTTGGCTAAATTGGAGAACCTTGATAGTCTCTAAATTGCGGACTGTGCGGTCTTGACCTGAAGCCTGGAGTGACAGTGAGGCATCCTTGTTCAACCAGCGCATGCATGCATGAAACTTTGGTTGGATAAGGCCACTAGACAAGTCAAGACTACAGTTCTATATTCCTGTAGTTTGCGCTTCAGTGTGCATACGTGGGAACAGAGTGATGTTGAGTAGCTTAGACAAGGCCTAAAGCATGGAATGGTAATGCCAAGTCACATGAGCTGTGGAGATCAGGGCCTATCGGGACAAATAGTGCTTGTTGTCCACAAAGTGCCCTGGGAAACCCCTTGTTTTGGTAATTACTCAGAAGTGAAAATATAATTGCTTGTTTTGTGGTAGCTTTTCCACTGGGTTTTATGTAAAACAGTATAAAGACACTGTCAGCCTTTGTTTACGTGTGGTAACAATCCTCAATGTGTTTCGTTATGTTAACAAATTTCAATTAATCTCTCAGAAAAAACAAATGAGTCAGTGGAAGTATACTTTGCTTTAAGTAGTGTAAGACGTTCTGGTATTTAACTGGTTATGCAATAATTGGGAACCTGTTCGATCAGTGAATAAAAGTCCAAAATCTTAGTGTAATTGTCAAATCAGACAAGGTTTGCCAAATATGGTAGGGAGTGAAGTCAAAAGAAATACTTTTTTAAAGAAACTTTAATTTTATGATATTTACTTTGCCTCTGTCACCGTAGGTTCTTTGCCTTGACCTCATTACGCCTTCTGTTCTTGCTGGCCACAGGCGTGGCTGTGGTCATATGTGTGGACACTTGGAGTAATAAGATCTGGCCTCAGATCAGAGGTGAGGGATAAATCCATCACTATTCCGACAAGATGTTGAGTCATGAGGGTTAAGAATTTTAGTTTTGAATAATTTGCAACAATGAAAATTAGGATAACACAGTCATTGCACTGGAAGTGGTCTCCACTCATTGAACTTTCTTTTCTCTCCCCACAGTCAAAAGACCAGATGAATCAGAAAATGAAAGGTAGATACATTTCACGCTTCAGCAAAGATTTAGTAGCCATGGCTCCCATATAAATGCTGGATGATGACCCTAACCGGTGTGGTGTTTGTTGTCCCAGCTGGGGGCTGGTGCAGCCTGGGGTCCTCAGTGTGCCCGAGCTGTGCCACCACGTTGCGGAGGCGTGGGTCTCAGGAACGGCCCTGGTATCCAGTGTTGTACAGTTCAAACAGCGCAACCCAGGAAAGGTAAGATTTCGCTCACGTTGCTTGATTTACAAAGGTAATTGAAGAAGAACTGAAGTAGACACGTTAATTCACAATGGGCTGCTAGTTTTATTCGGACAGGTTGCATTGGACTTGCAAACCTGATTGATTGTGCCTGTGTTTTCATTGTCAGTTTTGTCTCCTGACGTGCGGGCTCCTCACTTGCCTAGCACTTGTTGGTCGCTGCATTCCTGGACTGTTGCTCTCCTACTCGGCAGGTGGGTACAACGAGTTTACTCACTTTGACCTTCAACCCCTAGCCTTCTCTGGAGAGATGTAATGGTAGGGGAACCCGGTCCTGTTAAAATTGCATGGGCGACGAAACTAGATCCCTTGTCCCCTGGATCAGTGTCTGAGGTGATTAATGCCCGGTGAGGTGAGGTAGGGAGCTAAGGACACCAGACTGAGACAGACAAATCTGCTTACCTCCAACAAAGTATGGCCAGAGGAGCCAGGTTCAGTGCCGGGCCCTTTTTGACGTGTCGAGCACTCCACAGCTGCTGTGGCCTATTGGCTTTCTGAGTGCTTTAATTTTTTCCTTTCTGTCTGTACTGTATGTAAATAACGAAAAACAATGTTTTCTTGAGCACCCTGACAAAGATGACGTTTGTGTCTCTGTCTGTTGGGGAAGCGCTTTGTAAAGTTCAGCGTGACGTTGTGCTGCTTCTCCCCAGTATTGGCTGTCCTGCTAGCCCCACTGGCGGCCTACCACAGGCTTTTTGTGCACGTGTGTCTGAAACTGGAGCCAGTCCTGCAGCGGCTGGACTTCAGCGATAGCGGCTACATGATGTCAAAGCCCATCGACAATCAGTGTGAGTGACGCTGTCACGTGTCTACGTCCATCACGAAACATCCCAATTCAAAATGTATCCGCGTGATCATTTTGTGTGTCGTTTGCATATGTGCCAGCTTCTCTAAAGCAGATTGGAAGGTACTGTGGGATTCCTTCATCCCTGCTTGATTAGCTGACGGCAGTTCTCGTGGTTCCAACCAGTGGCCTCTATGTGTTTGTTTGTGCCTGTGCCCTGCAGTCCTGCGTAAGCCTATCCACGGTTCAGCGACGGGTGAAGCCAGCGACAGTGAAGAAGAGCTCGCTGCCTTTTGCCCAACGGTAATTCTCCTGTGCCAACTAGCTGTTTTGGATTCATTCAGACCACCGTCGTTTTTGCCCTGTCATAGTGGATGTGGTTTTCCTCTGTGTACTGTTCCTCATTGTGACCATGACTCGGGATATCCTAGATGCATGTGTAGTCAAGGCTGGTTTTAGATGAAAAATAACCTGACACCGTCGGAGACACAAATAGCCAACCCTGACTATGATTTTACCACGGTGGCCAATGCCTTGGCCAGTAAGTTTACTATACATGTGTTACACGGTATACGCGGATCTCTGTTTCAGTTTGACGACGCCATTGTGGCCAAAGAGCTGGCGCTGACGGACTCTGAGCATTCGGACGCTGAGGTGTCGTACACCGACAACGGAACCTTCAACCTGTCGCGTGGCCAGACCCCGCTCACTGAGGGGTCCGAAGGTGAGTACACCCAGAATGTCACTAATCTGGACCTGCTCCTGGTTACCTGTGATACCTACGTTACACACTTGATGCACAGCATACAGGGAAAATATGCTAGTGCACAGAAAGTTAGAAACCTATACAATATCATATCAAGAGGTTACGTCCCTCTTTTTGTCCCGGTGCTCAGATTTTGACCGGCATAGTGACGGCGAGGAGTCGTTTGCTCGAGACCTGCCCGACTTCCCGTCCATAAACCCGGACGCCACGCTGATGGACGACGATGACGACACCAGCATCGGGCTGCCCAGCCTGGCCATGTCGGGGAGGACAGGCCCCCGCTCCTCGGCTTTGTTCGACCTCGACTCCCACCTGGACTCCGACCAGGACGACTTGGACACCGAGCTCTCCCTCAGCGGCCTGCCACCCGCCTCGGACTTCGCAGGCGAAATGGCCGGAGTCATTGCCAGCAATATGATCCAGGCAGCGTTGGCCGGAGCCCTCCAGCCGCGGCCTACTGCCCGACGCAGAGAGGGCCCTCCCCGGGCTGGAGTCCGTCGGAGCGTCCGCAAGCAGTCCAGCTCTGAGCTAGACACAGACTGGGATGGGGAGGACTTTGAAATGCTGGATCAATCTGAGCTAAACCAGATGGATCCTTTAGGTAGTGCAGGGTCTTCTGGGCAAGGTAGGGGGCAGCAGAGCAGCCAGGGCTCCAGCTTCCTGTCCAACTTGCTAGGGAAACCCCAGTGAGCCACAGGGGCATGTGGAACCTTATTCATTTATAACGAGTAAGAGTTTAATCGTGAGTGATTGCGTGCGTACGTGCCTGCGTGCATGCGTGAGTGATTGCATGTGTGAAAGATTGTGTGCTGTAGAAAGGGGTTTTAGAGCATCTAGTTTCCAGCTGCAATGCTCTTGTTTGGCCTTGGTTGATATCACTGTGAAGTCCGTCCCGTTTATATCCTTCTTTGTGCTACACATCTTTTTATGTGAGCCACCATTACCCAGATTAAACAGAAATGAAATGTTTTGTAGGTTTAGCAGAAATGCATAAAAGGAATACTATCGAAATATATTACAAACCAGCATAACGGAAGCCCACTTCTACTCTTGCCATGTTTTACTCCTGTGAGTATTACGAGTTCAGTGAACCATTTGGAAAACAACTAATACAAATCTACATCACCTGCTGTTGCAGTCTTTACACAGTACTATTGAACAACATGGGACCAAATATGACATTCCTTTTGGTTACTATATCATTTGTTCAACCAAAAGGTTCTAGCAATATCTGTTAGCCTGATTCTGTTATATTGAACTGTCTATGACTGGTCAAATTTTGAATTAGACTAGGGTTAAAACGTCAAACTCTTATCAGCATAATTCAAACGTAGTAATTCAAAAAGAATTGACTATTTTCGTATCAACAAGTCAATATGAATATACAGTATAGAGGAAGCAGCTTGAATTAAAACTCGTCCAACACATTGTCTGAAGAAACATTTTGTAATTAAGGTTTCGTATCCTTGCTGTTTTGCCATTTTGTGGCTGTCCATCGGACAACTGTGATTTATCTTGTCTGCTAATTGTTTCTAAAATCGAGACAGGGTATGTTATACGAATGTCAATGACTGCTGTACGTCATCTACTTTTTAGTTTTTCTAGCAACTTGGTAAATGCATCCTCGTGTAATCAGCTGAAACACTTTACACAGAAGGAAGGCATTAGGAATCGGGAAGGATCGAATTTCATTAACTCGAGTTATTCTTTTACATGTAAAGTTGAGCAAAATCGTTGAAATGGATGCTCCCCCTCCACCCTACCCATTGCACGTTTTCAAATGGACTATCACACACTTTATTGAAACAGTAGGATACAGAGTGACTCCCATGTTTCGGTTTGTTGTGACAAATTGTTTACTAAAAGATGATTCAGCGCATTTCGTCAAGTATGGTACTTAAATTGATGACATTTCTCAAAGAACAATTTTAAAAATTAAATTATGAGCATTAATCATGTTCAGAAACATGTTTGTTTACAGTGAGTGGTGGCTTAAATGCTGGTATACAAGTTAAACTTGATAGCTTTTTTAAAGTCTGAATATCTAAAGGCTACAGAAAATGAAGAAAAAAAAATGAAAAAACAGTGCTCTGCTGGTTTGCCTGTTCCACTAATGAAGGACTACCCCTGCTCTCATGATGGATTTTCAGGTAGAAAAAATGTAAAAACCATTGAGAATTTTGGTTATTCTAATTAAAAAGAGCTACACTAGGGATTCACTTAAATTGATGAATCAAACAATCAGAAAGAGAATGATTATACTTTTTTCGACTGATAAAATACTAATTGCTCTATTTCTTTGTGTAATTATAGGAAATACGAAACAACATTGATGTGTAATATTTGTACAATATTTGAAATACCTGGAACCTTCTTCATGAAATGGCGTGCTAAATGTTTCTGTTCATACAAGTTATGATTTAAGAATCAGAAATATTACTTTGTTATCGCACCATGAAACGGGACAGTCCCTCTGCGTCTGTAGTTTGTTAAGACAGTATGATGTTCCCTGTAAAGCAGTGTATGCAATACCTTTGTATTTGGTTTGGATTTGTGCTGTGCAAATCGTACTATTTAATTAAATATCTGGATTCCTTATTTGTCGATTGGTCTAATTACCAATATTTTTTATAACGATTCTAAAAACGGACAGTTTCTAGTGACTGATATATTAGTAACTATTATTCGACTGATTATGAATACAACAATTATCGGTAGTTATAGCTTTCATTCAAATAGTATTATAATACATCCCATAAAGTAAGTAATTTCCAAATTCTTAAATGAACCGAGCAATTAGGCAAATTGTCCAAATGCACAAAAGTGTGGCAATTTGGATTACCTGATGTTGCGGATGTTGTCATGAAACTAATGACGAATATTTCGCGCGAAGTAGAGGACAAGTTTGAAAACCTAGTAAGCCTAACAAGAAAAATGAGCAAAAATAAGGATGGGGGTAAAACAAATAAATATCTTTGTACATTTTTTTTACTAAATATTGCAGAATTTATTCAACATAACGGATATGTTTTTTCAAGTCTAACGCTTATATTACCCCTCCACCACTTGATCTGGTGAATATGGTCCACGGTAGCAGCCTAGCTTGACTGCATCCAACTTAAGTGTACTGTTAGCTAGACGCATAATGGTGACGGAATCTTTAGCAAAAAGTTTTATTTACGAAGAAGCATGATCTATTGTTAGCTGTAGGCTACCATACTGTAATAACCTATTGGGTATTAGCACATCCATGCCCGATACAGTAGTGCAAGTCATCAAATTGACGTAACGCAAGACATGATCGAATTTGCAATGCCGAGAGCTAGTTAAACATCGCCTCGGCTACGCCGAAAATACAAATTAAATGGTTAGCTAATTCACAAAGGTGTTTATTGAACGCTAGATTACTTTAAAAAGGGTCAGCTAACGGTATCCTTGGAACTATTAACGATTATATATACAACAATAATATGTTAAACTATTTTCAGGGGTATCAGTCATTCTTGCATACCTGAATGAAAAAAATCGCCCTTACAGTTCTCAAGATGTATTCAATAATCTTCAAAAGCAACACGGACTTGGGAAAACGGTGAGATAAAACAAATATACGTTGTCTGATTACGTGAATCTAGTTAGATGGATTCGTCATACCAAGATCGTTAGTTTAGCAGCTAGTTGAGTTCGTAGTTCTGATTGTTGTCCCATTAGGCAGTTGTTAAAGCCATGGACCAGTTGGCTATTGATGGAAAGATCAAAGAAAAAGTATATGGAAAACAAAAGATCTATTTTGCTGATCAGGTGAGTTTCCAAAGCAGGTGGCATGGTACATTATCTCAGAACAATAACCTTACCTAAGTGTGTAAAATTAAATTAAAATGTATTAGGACAAACCAGTTACTATATCACTGCTGGCAGGCCCAATTCACAGAAGTAAGTGAGGCAGATCTAAAAGCCATGGATATTCAGATCTCTGAGCTCAACACTCAGTTGCAAGCTGTCACTCAGAGCTCCAGACAACTGGATACAGGTTTGCAATCACATTCATTCACGCATGGAATATATAGTGACTTGTTAATATCGTGAGCTGACTAATAGAGGTTTGAGGATACGTTTGAAACCAGGGTTCTGGTGGTTATCCAAGTTTTAAATTGTAGGCCTATGCATTTGTCTCTCAATGTTATGGCATCGTATAATATGTAAATTTGAATGAGAACTGCAATTTTTTTTATATGTATAATTAATTTGAACTAAAACAATTTGTACACTCGTACTCTCAATGATCCGAACAAAACGAAACATTAATATGCATATACTGTGTGTGCAAGAGTAATGAAATTATTATGCATAGTCACATACCTAGTTTAAAGTGGATGTATTCCAATTTTGACCGATACTATAAGTCACATTCTATTTAATAAAGGCTTTACTTTGGGTTTTGTCACTAATTGACTTAATGCAGAACTTAAGGAGCTCAACAGCTCCCTAACCACAAAGGATATGATGTCAGAGATCCAAGAGCTGCAAGCAGAGTGTTCTGGCTACCATGAGCGCCTGGAGAAAATTAAGTTGGCCACAAATCACGTCACACCAGAGGAAAAAGAGAAGGTGCCATAATATACCCCTTGCAGGCCTCTATTTGGTGTTTAGGTGGTGTAGTTTTGCTTACAATGTTTTGTTTCTGCCATCAGGTGTGCAAGGACAGAGAACTCTACATCAAAGAGTGGAAAAAAAGAAAGAGAATGGTGATGTATTCTTTGAATTGGTAATATGCATGACTGTCACATTGAGATTAATTGAATACTATGAAATGTGCTAGTAATAAAGACACTGGCGAATGGGATAGGGGTCCATGAAAAAGCCTTGCCTCATTTTGGACTCTGTCCCACAGGCATCTGAAATGATGGATGCAATTTTGGAAGGATATCCTAAAAGCAAGAAGCAGTTCTTAGTGAGTATCGTGACTGAGCCATCGGTGCCATTTATTTGATTCGGGTGCAGTTTGTTGGCGGCATGAATGAGGACTTCTACATTTGTAGGGATTTCGCTCTAATACAATTCTTCCCCTTGTAGGACGAAGTGGGTGTAGAGACTGATGAAGACTGTAAAGTTGTGATGCCTAGTATTTAAAATAACTGAAAATATAATGCTTATATAAACTGAGGAAACGTGAAATGTACCCCAAACAGCACAGGGTGTACCAACACAACCAGTTGTTTTTTTAATAGATGTATTCAACTTAATGTATCAATAAATGTATTGTTGTAGAAACTCAACATTTGTAAATAAAAAAAACAGAGGTACATTTAAACATTCGGTAAGCTTTGTTTGCAAAGTATAACACTTCACTTATTTATAAACGGCTTTTTCTTAAAGCACTACGTAGGGGTATTGTCTAAAACAACAAATGTTTTGCTAAATACAAAACCAATATATCATCTGATATAGTTTGGGAAGTGTACTGCGTAGACAATTAGAAAACGTAAGACAATATAGACTAGTCTGGCATTTGAAACATGCCTAATTTACAACACAATTTTTGCATAACACCTTACATTGCTTCTAAAAAGACTTTTTTTTCTCCAATATTGAATCAAAATCCCAGCATTCACAGTGAAATATATGTTTACATTTATTTTATAAAGTATTCATTAAGATCATGGGGCAATGCTAAAAAAATATAGTGATACTCAACCCAAATTTCTTCCAGAGATATTTCTGCTTTGGTTCAGATTTTTTTTTTTCCAATTGACAAAATCATGATAAACATTGCTTTAGTGTTTTACATTTGGAAAGCAAAAACACCCTTGAGTCAAATATTGTAATGTTCATATTTTAGAGTTTTGTCAATAAAGGAGTATAAAGCATTGACTGTCTAGTTTAATTTACAACTGCAGACCAAACGGTTTCTGCTGTTACCTTCACAAACATCAAAGGCACTGTCTGCATTAATGGAGACCTGGATCTCAAACATCTGTCGATGAAGAAGGCAAAGCAAGGCTATTATGCAACTTGCACAACGAAGGCAAATTAAACATAAATTCCAACAAACTAACTAAGGTGACAATGAACAATTAGGGTGAAATAAAATTACTGTTGCATTGAATTCTTAAAGCTGTGCTTTCATGTATTTGAAATGCATTGCCGTGCTGGCAGCATTTGGACAATGCATGCATCATTTTGGGCCACTCGTGGCAAAAACAGCAGCATCGAATTGTTTTGTGAGACATTGTAATTGTGAGAAATCCAAACCTTTAACACTGATCAGAGCACATAAAATAAGTCCCTCGAGGTGGCCTTCCCAACTGATGCAGTTTCAAAAAGATGAGCAGACTTCACAGCTGGCTGGTAGCGCTTTTCACAGCTATTCACTGCTAACTACTAGATATCACATTTCACAGGTGTAAGGTTCCAATAAAGCTGTATATTCGATTATTTTTCAGAACCTTGGCAGCATTTAAACCAAATTGTGTTTTCAGTATCAACAGTTGGATTTCAAGTAAACTATGTAACTAGGAGAAACGTGGATGAACTGAATTGACATGATCTTCTCTATGGCTTGAGCTTGATTGGTCAGGAGTAATTCATCTCCTGACTGCTACACACACATACACGTAGGCAAGGTGTAGTGCATATAAATACTGAAGAAAAGCCTGAGATGGAGAGGATCGGCTGATCTTTAAGGTTGATGGGTTATTTTAACCTGAAAAGTCCAGAGCAGACCTAGTGTCTGCTCTACGGAGTAGAGCGCTCCAGAGGTCGAGGCATGCCGGCATCAATACAGCTGGCCATTGAGCTGACGCAGAACTCCCACCACAAACTCCCGCAGTGTCTGGGAACCAAAACCACGGCAACATGGATCACAACACAGCGGTAAGGACACATACTCACATTTAAGGGAAATGAATCATCTGAATAAATAAAATATCGGGTATGGATCTGTATGTTGCATATGGAATAATACCTGGGGCTTGCAGTGCTCTTCAATCCAGCTAAAGACACACGCAGATAGCAGCTCAAAGCTCGTCACCGATACAGAGCTGCTGAAGGACTGAAACAGGGAGTCCATGATGCTCTGAAAGACGCTGAACTTGACCTGGTCCGACACCTGCTCCTCCCCCTGCTGGGGGTTGTTCTGGTGGGCCTTCACAATGTGCTCATAATTTCTGCAACACACACACACACACACACACACACACACACACACACACACACACACACACACACACACACACACACACACACACACACCGAATCGCCGGTCTGTCCCTGTGGCTGGAGGCAACGGAG
>JAVQJS010100914.1:0-10014 GCA_036024795.1 Galaxias rostratus
ACAGCCTAAAGCTTGCTAACTGACTTCATAATAAATCCTAATAATGTCTTCCAAATTCCATGAACATTTACATTTGAATTGTTAAATAGTCTAATGGCAAGAGTACATACATAACAGAATTGTTACCAGACACTTACACTACATATACCGTATTTTCCGCACTATAAGGCGCACTTAAAAGCCTTTAATTTTCTAAAAAAACAACAGTGCGCCTTATAATCCAGTGCGCCTTATATATGGATAAATTCTGGTTGTAAACTACCGGCACTGTACAAAGTAGACTACTGTCATGCGAAATAGTGTCCGGCTGCAAAAATGTGTCCGGCTTGCGTCCCGCGCGTGTCTGGCGCGTGTCACAATGTAAAATTTTGCTACATTACGTTTCGCGGGCTAAAGGGCTCGCGCTAGGGTCTGTCTCGAGCGAGGCAACACTATCAATCTATCGGGCCCTTTTGCCCGGGAAACTGAGTGAGGCAAAATGTAACGTAGCAAAAAAATCATTGTGACGCAAGCCAGACACATTTTCGCAGCCGCACACTATTTTGCATGACTGCTCCACCGAACCCCTGGGGTTCGATCGAACCCAGGTTAAGAACCACTGGTCTAGAGCAAGGTTTAATCGATGTCTAATCTAATCTATGGAATGTATAGTTCAAGCAAGTAGTTTTAGGCAGTTAAAGCCATTACAAATTCAAACAAACAAACTTGGTGGACAGAAGTAAAATAATTGTACTGTTTTTTTGTATTTATCATTCCAAATCAAGGTAAATCAAGGACCAGTTAAAACAAGTTCAAACCAGTCTTTACCCAGTACTCTCTCTCCCAGGCCGCCCAGTTCCAGGTAAGCGTTCTGGAAGGCGTCCTTCATCTCGTCGTCCAGCGGCTGCTCCTTCCCTTGGAGCAGGATGGTGGAGCAGCGGTCCAGGATCCTCTCCGGAGCCCCCTTCATCACCAGCAGGTGCTTAGACTCGTCCGGAGTCACGTTCTTGTGGATGGACAGCTAAAGACGGGACAGAACGACAACACGCGAACACGGGAGAGGAGAAGATGTCGATGAGGAGAGCGCCCCGAGGATAAAATACGCAGCTTGGGTTGCACATTAACGTTTCAAGTGCTCACCAACGTCTCAATTTAAAAAACAAAAACAAAACCACAACAAAAAAGCACGCGGGATTTGTCTTAAAGCAGGCGGCCATGTTTGGGCTGACCTGGTATTTGTTGGTGGAGTTGAAGGGGATCTCGGCGATCTTGCTGTACTTCTCTCTCATCTCCAAGACGGAGCCGCAGCACAGCTCGATGCACTTCAGCAGCGCGGACTCCGACGCGTCCCCGGCCACGTCCCTCTGGGAAACAACAACAACAACAATCAAAAACAAAAACAACAACAACAACAATAATAAAAAACAACGACAACAAAAAAAAACAAGATGGAGAAACGTTAAAACGTACTGCACAATATGTCGCCTATGCATCGTTCGGAACAAGAGTTAGAGGCATAATGTACGTATGCAGTGTCAGCCTGATGCGCTTGATACAATAACCGGTTTACAATTTGTTTTATGCGTCCTGCGAATGAATATCGACGAAGCGCCTCCCGTATTAACGAAACTCACCGGTGGAGGAGGAACGAGTAGCAGCTTTGGTCTTTTCTCTCATTACAGTGGGGAAATAATGGGCAGCTGGAAAGTCTAGCGTGCTAATCACGGATAGTCTCACACCAGGCATTTACAGGTGATTAAAGAGAGGGAGAGGGGGGCGAACGTTAACAAGGGGATTGAGAGCTGGGCCGTGGGGTGGGGGAGGAGATGGGGTGGGGGCCCTGGGGGGAGAGAGCTAAACCCACAGGGCTTGAGGAACGGTAAACACGGAGGGACAGAGAAGCAAAAACAGCTCCGGCACAGCGTTCAAGCAGTTACACCCCTTACACCAGGGGTGCCAAGCCCGACTGCACAGGGGGCCAAAACCTTTTTGTGTCCCATTACACTGCAGCTCCATCTGAATCTGTACAGGTGCAGTTTCCACGTCGACTGCAATTGCGAAGCAGCTCGTGATTCCTTTTTTGTGCTTCGAAGTCTCCAAAGCGCCATAAGAACTCGGCGCGATGCGCCCAGTTTGTCAGGAAAGTGCGTCTTAGATGAAATTCCTTAATCGCAGCCACATTTCCTCCACCAATAAAGCACACAGGTTTACCATCAATATCAATAAACATATACTCAGCCTCCCATCGGTTTAAAAAAACGCTGTTTTCAGAATCGACCTTTCTTTTCGACATTAAGCGCTAGCTTTGACTTTACAGTAATGTAATGAGTTGATTGACGTGGGAATGTTCCCATGCAACCTATCGTTGGGCAAGGCACCTGCTGCATTATGGGATCTGTAGTTTGTGTGTTATCAGCGCTTCATATCGCTGGTCCATTAATATCAATAACAATAGAACTATATGAAATTATCTCGCGGGCCCAATACAATTATATGCTTGGCCGGATGTGGCCCGTGGGCCTTGAGTTTGACACGTATGCCTTACACTGTCTTGTTGATTGTCTTGTTAAATTAAACTAATGGATAAAAAAATAAATGGTGAAAGAAAGAAAAGACACTAATAATAAAACTAGATAGAAATAATAGATAATAAGAAAAACATTGATAAATATTCAGCAGTAATTTTTTTTCTTCATTATCGTTTTTGTTGGTTGTTATTGTTGTTGTTGTTTACCTTGAGGATGGGCAGGTTGCCCTGTTCCGCCAGGAAGACGGCGCGATTGCAGAGCCCAGCGACTCTGGCCAGAGCAGCCCATGTGGCGGAGCTCTTGTCGAAGGAGGTCCCGCTCTGGTTCTCCGTGGTGTCGGCCTCGTGGATCTGGTTGTCGAACCACATGTGGGCCACGGTCATCCTGTTCTGGGTCAGCGTGCCCGTCTTGTCGGAGCAGATGGTGGAGGTGGAGCCCAGGGTCTCCACGGCTTCCAGGTTCTTCACCAGGCAGTTCTTCTTGGCCATGCGCTTGGCGGTCAGGGTCAGACACACCTAGAGAGACGGAAAGAGAGAGAGAGAGAGAAAGATAGAAAGAGAGGTAATTTAAAAGCACGTCTTATCTTTTTTTGGGGGGGGGAGGGGGCAATACAGCCTCAACAGGTGATAACAACTCGGCGCCTGGACTCACGGTGACCGTTGCCAGGAGACCCTCTGGCACGTTGGCGACGATGATTCCGATGAGGAAAATGACGGCCTCCAGCCACGAGTACCCCAGGATGAGGGAGAGGATGAAGAAGGACATCCCCAGGAACACGGCCACGCCGGTGATGATGTGGATGAAGTGCTCGATCTCGATGGAGATGGGGGTGCGGCCCACCTCCAGCCCGGAGGCCAGCGTGGCGATGCGACCCATCACTGTGCGGTCGCCGGTGTTGATCACGATACCACGAGCGGTGCCTGCAAACCACAACCACAATCAAAAATCTTTATTTTTCACTTTTTTAAATAACATTTTGTATAAAGTCAAATCAAAAGATATTGCTGAATTATTGTGAAAAAGGCATTTCATATTGATCAGTTGCACCCCCATTATAGGGGGATTAATGGTTTAGCCCACTCGGTGTTTCATGCCTTAATCACAGTTATAGCTCAACTATCGTTACTACAAATGTGAACGCAGCTGCTTGTATCTTAAAACACCACTTTTCAATCCTGAGTTTTGTTTAGGCTTTGATCTTGCTAAAACTGGAATAACCTACCTTCAACACAGTTGGTGGAGAAGAAAGCAATGTTCCTAGTCTCCAGGGGGTTATCATTGGAAAAGTCAGGGGTTCGTGTTTGGGGTTCAGATTCACCAGTTAGGGAAGAGTTGTCCACCTGCATGAATGGAAGAAAAAAAACACAATGCGATCAACACAATATTCTCTCACCTTGTATGTGCCAGAAGACGAATTTGACCTGACACGTGTGGGTATTGTAGTTTTGTATCTCCTCTTTGGGAACAAAATTATAAAATTGACTTTGTAGCCGTTTCTAGTCCGAACTTGTTAGGGTCTTGTAGTTAATTTTGTTAGAGAACATCAACCTGGAAACTGTTGGCTTTTAAAGAAAACATGTTTGGGTATGGTATTTCATTTGGGAAGAAAGCACTGACCTCACCACTGTTGGCTTTGAACCTAAACATGTTTGGGTGTTGTAGTTCATTTGAGTAGAGAACACCATCCTTGAAACTTATGGCTTTTGACCTAAATGTGTTTGGATATCGTAGTTCATTTGAATAGAGAACACCATCCCTGAAACGTATGGCTTTTGACCTAAAAGTGTTTGGGTATTGTAGTTCTTTGGGGGTGGACAGCACAAACCTTGCAGCCATGGGCAGAGATGATTCGCAGATCGGCTGGGACTCGATCTCCTCCCTTCACTTCCACCAGATCTCCAGCCACCACCTCCTCAGCGTTGATGTTCTTCTTCTCTCCATCACGGACTACCAAGGCTTGCTATGGGCCAGAAGAAGACAAAAATTATAATAATAATAAAAAATAAAAAAACGTCTACTCTTTTCATTGAAGGTTTACTGTAAAAGGGACAGCATATAAACAAGATCAATCATCTCTCGACCTGGACTGTAGAGAATTATGCTCTGACAATCGTAGAATACACTGGCAAGACAACAACACAATACATTTATCATACCTGTGGGACCAAGTTCTTGAAGGAGTCCATGATCTTGGAGCTCTTGGCTTCTTGGTAGTAGGAGAAACAGCCAGTGATGATGACAACGGCAGAAAGTACCACACCCAGGTACAACTGTGGGAGGAGGAGGAAGGAAAATGAAAAACCACAGAAAAACACAAGTAATAATGGAAAAAAAAAGAAGTTCTAGCTCAGACAGGATACTCAAACCAGCCCTAGAAAATATACATATATAAATAAATGTGTAGCAATAAATTGAAATTAATACGCAAAATAATGATAACAATAAATAAATAACAGTGCTTACGTTGTCATTGGCTGGCTCCTCCTCCATGGCAGCTTGGATCCCGTAGGCCAGGAAGCAGAGGACCGCCCCTGTCCACAGCAGCATGGAGAACCCTCCGAACATCTGCTTGCAGAACTTCACCCACTCGGGGGTGGTGGGGGGAGGAGTCAGGGCGTTGGGGCCGTCGCGAGCCAGGTTCTCTGCCGCCTTAGCAGCAGTGAGTCCCTGAGGGAGTCAGAGAAACGTGCGCGTTAAGTTTGCGAGGTGCTTCGCAATCGGTAGAGACGTCAAGAGCAGACTTCTTCTGGTCCTTCGTTGAACAGCATGTGCGAGTGGTTGATATTACCCCCTACATTTGATCGAGAACACCAGTTCGAATTGTGCTACTTTTAGAACAGCGGCAAACAAGAGACAGTGAAAATATCTCTTTCTAACTCAAGAGTCGCCAACTTAGGAAAACTGGCTAGCGTGAGACTGAGCAAGGTGCGGCGGCGTGCGTACGTGCACGTGCACATACGAGAGCTAAATTCGGTTTATTGTGCACTAAATTGTATATAAATGCAAAAATAAGTGAACCAAAGCTAGCTAACAGGTTACATAGCATTTGATTGAATTCCGCCCCTTGCCCTTGAGCGGTAGCAGGAACAGTAGCAGGATCATTGGACCCTGCTTCCAGGTGGGCAAGACAGGGGCAGGCTGAGGGAGCCAAGTTGTTATCACAACTCTTGGGGGAACCACTGGGTGTCTAGGTGCCAGCGGTTGCCTAGCAACGTGGCACAAAGACACTTAAAACAGGGGACATCTCTCACTTACAGCACCCTTCTAGCCCCTGCCCCTCCCCCCTTGTCTCCCGCCTCTTCTGGGAGGTAGACCGTGTTAGAATCTGGAGCAGGGCTGCACTAAGATCCCAGAGTGTGTTGAAATATTCAAACAGGTTTTTTTTTTTTTCTCCCCTTCTGTTGCTGCAGTTGAAGCTGTGACAGTCTCTGCCGCTGCTGCCGCTGCGTTAAGGCTGTGAGTCCTCACCGAGTTCAGAGGCAGTCATTAGCCATTCTGCTTGATCTCCTCGTCATGATCAAGAGCATATTTGCATGGATGTTAGGGAAGGGTGTGTGTGTGTGTGTGTGTGTGTGTGTGCAGTAGATACACTGGTTGAGAGCAGTGGTTGCGTTTTTTGTTTTGCATATGTGAGACCCATGAAAACAGAACCGGCTCTCTTACAGCGGGATTCATGACCGGTAGATGAGGCAACGTAAATATCATTATTATTATTAAAATATAAAAAATTAATTGTTATTATTATTATCATAAGGTAAATATTACTTTCTTTATTATTATAAAGTATATATTGACCAGACCTAATGGTCATGTCCCAGTGGGTTAGTTTGACTGTCCTTTATGTAGATTACATGCGAGCTCACTCATGCACGCATCATCGCTAGCACTAGCACTGAAACGGTGAACAAGCTGAGAGGAATGCATGGACTCACTCTGGTCAGGTCCGTTCCATATTTGCGGTGCAATTCATCCAGGGTCAATTTATGGTCATCCTGGAGAAGGGAGGGAGACAGAGAGAGAGAGAGAGAGACAGAGACAGAGAGAGTTACTAAACAAGCTGCGCCCCAATTAAGAAGCACAGAAGTCGTCTTCCAAACCGACCACAGACGGATTGTGACAGGACAAAGGATTGGTTCCGTTTGAACAGCTATGGACCTTACACCCCAAGAGTTATGGGAACTCATATTAGGAATTACAAATTAAAGTAAATTTTTCTAGCTGTCAAAAAAAATTACTAGTGCAAAACTGTCAACGGAACTTCAAAAACAGATTCATTAATAATCACGAGGATAAATTTGGAAAAGGGAGATAGACAACTCAGTTGGAGAGAGAAAATCAAATATAGAAGAAATAAACTATTTAAAGTGGGATAAATAAATGTAAAGAATAGTGGATTGAAAAAGAACGGGGGGGAAAAAAAGAAAGAGTGTGTGTTGCGTGAAGGAGACTCACCAAGTCGACTTCCTTTTTCAGCTCGTCCATGTCCTTCTCCTTCTTCTTGGCCTTGGCTTTCTTCTTGCCTCCCTGCTCGGAGGTCGCCGCCAGCTCATACTGCTCGCGCCCTTCCTTTTGGAAAACAAACCATAGAAGAAGAAGGAATAAACACGCATCCATAGACAAAAGACCACCCCCCCGCCCCCGATCCTCTTCAAACTAGACCACAGAGTGAGAACTGCCGCTCAAAAACCCGACTAAAGCTTTGGACAGTGTGTCTCAAATGTCCAAAAGTGTTTTATTTATTTATTAACCGGCGTCTCGGGTTACATTTTTTCTGATGAGGATGACTTTGACCAGGAAAAGTGATGCTTAAAAATGCCTTGATATTGTGAAGTTGGGTTTGATGCGACCTCCGTGTATGGAGGCTTCAGGCTGTCACGAGAACGTCATAATGCTTTGTGTTTTTTACTCATCAGCATCCAGGAACACAACATGTCCAACCACACTCACACTGGTGCTGACTAAGGATGCGTAATCAATTAGGGCTTAACCCACAAAAAGGTTTTTACGTCAACTATGAGGCCCAAAGTGGTTGTGTTAAGTTACTTCTCTTTTGTGTGTGTGTGTGTGTGTGTGTGTGTGTGTGTGTGTGTCACCGGGAGCGATGACCTCTTGACACTGACACCTCCAGTAAATATTGACCCATCTTTTAAGAGAAAAGTCTTGGGGCCTTTCTTTCCCTCCTTCATGAATAATAGAGACAAGGGCTGTTATTGTGGGTAAGAGCCAAAGCAGCGCCAACTGACACAAGGTATGGATATGGATACGACAGCACCACTCAACCTATCAGACACCTCTATGGTAGTTACAAGGTAATGTAGAAACACTGTACCAAGCAGAAACCTCTATGGTGGTCATAAGGTAATGTAGAAACACTACACTTATCAGACACCTCTATGGTGGTTACATGGTAATGTAGAAACACTGTAACAAGCCGACACCTTAATGGTAGTTGTAAGGCAATGTAGACACACTATATCGAGCAGACACTTATATGGTAGTTATAAGGTAATGTAGAAACACTGGGCCATGCAGACCTGAGCTCTGTGGTAGTTATAAGGTAATGTAGAAACGTGTGGTTAGCTCTATGGGGGTTAGGGGGGAATGTAGCACCACTGTACCAAGCAGACCTGAGCTCTGTGGTTGTTATAAGCTAATGTAGCACCATTGTACCAAGCAGACCTGAGCTCTGTGGTTTTTATAAGGTAATGTAGAAACACGTGTGGTTAGCTCTATGGTGGTCAGGGGGTAATGTAGCACCACTGGGCCATGCAGACACGAGCCAGTAATTGTCATCTGTTCGCGGCTCGGTGGTTCTGAGGTGTTTGGGGTTGTCATAAGAACCCGAGAGACCGCAACAGACGGGCTGTCAGTTCAGATTAGCGCAAGCACACACACGCACGCACGCACGCACACACACACCTCTCCAGGGTGGAGCTTGACGGAAAATCAGAAATTTGCAGAAATAACCCTCACTAAAATATTCCCATCCCCAACTCCAGACGATCACACCCGGTCTGCCTCGATCAGTCCTTTACTTTTGCCGTGGAGAACTCTGGGAATGATCAGGTAGACCGTGGCTTGATTCGAACACAACAGCACGAGATCGGGTGCATCGTTTGAAAAAGCTCAGGCGCTCCCGGTTTCTACCGGACCACTGCGACACGACTCTAAAGAAAGTGGATTATTACAATGGGACGACGACTCACGAGTAACCACTCTATCGACGAACAATGGAGGTTAGTCAGGACAAAGAATAACTCCTAAGGGTGGATGAGTTTGGGAACAGGTTTATACAGTGGCTTGACTTATTCTGCTTTGTCAAGTCCATCTAACAAAGGAAGCAGCGACTGTGAAAACAGGAAGACATTCACCCAAAAAAAAAGACTGAAATGTTGGGAGTTTGTTACACATTGTACAAATTCTTATGAACCTTGTAGAAACACAATGGGCTATTGTGTCTTGAGCCAATGACAAAAAAAATAGAAACTAGGAAAAGACAAAAGGGCAAGAAAACACAGACAACGCTCGCCATGTGACTCCATTGTTGTCGTGCCAACGATACAGCCGGCATCTAATTCATGGCCACTTTATCAAAGCATTTGGGATATTTAGTTAGGCACATTCTTAGGTAGTATTACAGTAGCAGAATTAGTAGTAGCATTGCGATCTGAGCCAGCGATGTACTCTGAAGTTAACTGGAGTTGTGTCCCCTAACACTATGAATAAATTAATAATAATAATAATAATAATAATACATTATACTTATAAAGCGCTTTTCAAAACACTCAAAGACGCTGACCCTGAAAATCAACAGGTACTGCTTTCAGAATCGTTGGTATTTTTGGGAGGAAAAGACTAAGGAATGCTATTTGTCTCCCAATTATAGAGACATAATCTAGACAAGTGAAAGTGTTAGAGGAAAGACCAGCCCTGTAAAATAACCACACTCTAACCAAAAGAGCTTATGAGCTTTGATAGAGAGCGTGTGTCTCAGACAGACAGAGAGAGAGAGAGAGAGACAGAGAGACAGAGAGACAGAGAGACAGAGAGAGAGAGAGAGAGACAATGGAGCGGAGGCATATTTCACAGACAGGTTGGAATTCCTCTGAACTGGCAACCACTGGGCCTCAGAGCCCAGAGCAAACAGGAGTAAAAACAAAAAGTGGCAAGCACTGCTCTCTCACGCGTAGTGCCACGCCTCCCCTCCCCTCTCCTCACCCCCTCCCCTTCCTCTTCCTGGGGACTTTGCCCCGTCGCTACCGGCAACATGGCCACACCTCCCAAATATGTGAATGGGGACAGCTCACGTGTTATTCCCCTTTCCAGCTCCCTCTCTATATCCCCCCTCCTCCTTCTTCTTTCCCGTTCTCTCTTTCCTCCTCTTTTTCTCCCACATCGTCTCTTTGCCCCCCCCTCCCTCCCTCCCTCATTTCCTTTCTCCCCCATCCTCTCTTTGCCCCCCTCCCTCCTCTTTTCCAGTTCCCTCTCTCTCACCCTCTTCTCCCAC
>JAVQJS010100927.1:0-12904 GCA_036024795.1 Galaxias rostratus
TGTGTGTGTGTGTGTGTGTGTGTGTGTGTGTGTGTGTGTGTGTGTGTGTGTGTGTGTGTGTGTGTGTGTGTGTGTGTGTGTGTGTGTGTGTGTGGGGCCAGCCAGCAATGAAGCGGTGAGCGACACTTTTAATTTCCCACACGCTGCATCGGTGTCGGCACGGTGCTAGTACGGGGTTAGCGCCGTCCCAGACAGAAGCTGCCGGGCTGTCTGAACCACTCGCCGCCTTCCACCGGGGAGTGTCGCAGTCACTTTGTGGAGATTAAAAACAAGCAGGCCGGGGAAGTCACTGGGATGTGGCCTCAACTAAAGTACCACGTCCCAGCTCTCCCCACCAGGTGTTTGGGGGCTTTCACCCAGCAGGCTCAGGTGGACACTGTGTATGGATGAATGGATGGATGGATGCCATGGTTGCGTGGAGGAAACAGCAGTGAAACAGGTTTTTACCTGTCACTCTCGTCCCACGATATACAGGTCTGGTTGGTGGTGCCCTGGTCCCGAGGAGACAGGGAGATGGGAATAGAAAAAAAGACCAAAATTTAAAAAAAAGACACATTTGGTAAAAAAAAAAAAAGGTTCTGATGACTGTGTCATCATTTGTGTGGCGAGGGTGAAAGGCCACTTACGTTGTAGAGGTGCGCAAACTCGACTTCCACAGGGGTGGAGAGGGAAGGCGGGGTGGGTTTTATAGTCACAGAGACCACCTTGGAGTTGAGCACGGTGCTGTTCCTGCGGGGGAGGGAAGCACAGTGAACACCACCTCCACATCCTCCTACGGAAGCACTAGAGGAACTTGCATGCTCATCTCAACCAAGTCACCATAAATAGTGCATAGCATTTAAATATAATTAAAAGTCACTGAAAGAATAGAAAAGACTGTTCTACAGATGGAAGCCATACTCGGTAGGTGTTAGGTTCTAGTCTTCAGTTGTCCACACAGCTTCCTCTCTGAAGTAACCCCCCTCTTAAGCCTCAATCGGTCACCTCAAAATGTGTTTTTTAGCCTAATCTTTTTTCGAAGAGAACCCATCCCATTTCCTTGAAAAATAAAATCAAATGCATGGGTGAAGTAGTGAGACGAGTGGGAGGGATGAGACTTGTCTAGCAAACTCACGCAGAGAAATAAAACATAATGCATTCTTCCAGTCCACATAGCAGGTATTTGATGGGCTACAGACAAGCATGCGTGGGTGGATTGGAGTGGGACTCCAGCGTATTACACCCTGTCTTTCTCACATGTTTACAACACATTATGCCCCATACTGTAGCGACATTAGCATAATGGCAAACCCCCTCACTGGAATGGAGGGTATATATCACACACGCACAGACACACACATACACACACACACACACACACAAATATGCATCGCATGAAAACATATGCTAATCATCGTGCCCAATCGTTTTTCTTAAGACGTCCTTCTACACATGGAGATAAAGGGAGTCTACACACCAGTGGTGAAAGGGTCTGCATCAAAACACATTACAGTCCTGCAGCTCTGCTGGAATATGGATACGCCAATCTTACCTTTGGAGAGAAAGGATGCTGCCAAGGTTCCTGTAGAGCACGATGCCAGTCACAAACGCGGAGGAGTCGTCGGAATCTGTGGTACCAAACAGACACGCCCACAGTCAGAAACACACACACACACACACACACACAAACATACACACACAGTAAAACACACACGCAGACGAACAGGCAGGAAAAGGGGACAGTCAGTCACTATGAAGGAGGTATGATAGGGACGGTGTCGCTCGGAACGGAACGGCAGTAGTGTGGAGCGAGAGGCTTAAGGGAAAGACGGGGAGAGAAATGCAAGTCAATCTGGCTCCCTCTTTCCAGACCCCCTGGAGGTCTTTCCTCTGCATCTGGCCTACATGATCAGCCATCTATAAACACGGCCTAATGTCCGCCAGGCACTGCTTCGCATCTACATCCACTCATTATATCCCATTCGTCCTTACACTTGAAAACACATGTATTCATAGCTAGCATGGACCCATCTCCAAGCCCTTAAAAGCTACACTCCAAACAAGATAATGGAGATCAAACGCCATGCACCACAGACAAACACGCACACACACACTAACACACACACATACACACACCTCGAAGACATTCAAACAAGACAATCTTTTTCCCCGCAACACTCAAATTGGTTTTGCATGTCAAAACGGTTGTCATGGCAGCAATATCTGCACGGCTTACACATTGCAAACGTCAAGAAGACGGCGAACACGAGAATACCAAAACACCCCACAACCTTTGTCAGAGCTGATGCTCCCATCGGAAACAGACAACGACGGTCAGGGAGGAAGAGGCCCAGAGGCACTGTCCTGCTGCAGTGTCACCGGCACAAAGTCAAGCAGGGTCCATCAGCTACTCTGTCTGCACACACACACACACACACACACACACACACACACACACACACACACACACACACACACACACACATACACATACATCCATTGCATGCTAAGTTCACCACAGTGGCAAGCTGAGGGAACCCAGGGGCTGACTACAGCTCCCAGGATACAGCTGAGCTCCCATGGACATCAGGGGGGATTGGAGGGAGACAGGCCGAACGGCTGTGTGTTTGTGTGTGTTCAGGGGAGAGGAAATGTCCCTCTCGCCCCATATTTGGCTGGTTAGCCAATGCTTTTTTTTTGCCAGACAACTGCAAAGACAGAGTTAGCCTAGAGGAATGTTTAGAAATAAACCAATGCAGCATGGCGTGTGCGCCTGAGGCTTGACCTATGTGTAAGCATGAGCATGTGCAACCAAGACGCCAGCGAAAGGTTCCCCGAGTGTTTCCATATGTGTGCACATGAGCATGTCAAAGCCAGGCAAATTAGCATGTTTCGAAACACAGAGCTAATCATGCGTGTGCCTCCCATCATGCTGCTCCGGCGGTTTCAAAAAGATAACCCCGAAAGATCTTTTCAATCAGAAGCCGAAACGAACGTTTGAAAGGCCATCGGGTTGCTCCCTGCCAGCACTCCCTACGCTGCCTGCTGCAAGTGAGTGCTTTGACTGACTGCTGACGGGGCTGGTGCACCGCCGAGGCGCACATCTCCCAGCGGGGGGAGGAAATTAGGCCTAATTGTCGTTGATTGGCTCCTGTTGACTCCTGATTAGGAGTGGCGTTTCTCGTTAGCATGCTAACGGTGAGAGGGCTCCTCCGTAATGATCCGGCTTCTCTCCGGCTGCCAGACAATCCTGTCAGCCCACCGCAATGAAGGCCCCTTGGCCTCGCGGGCCAATCAGTCTGGAGTGTTTGCCACTCCACCAGCAGGTGGTTGCGCAGGCGAACGTTTGCGCACTCGTCTCTACGACACTGTGCACATGCTACATCGGTTTAACGTCCGTGAAGTGGGCCTTCTTGTTGTGTGTGTGTGTGTGTGCATGTGTGTGTGTTACCTGGCTTGCCAGTGGAGAGGACGTTCTTGGAGATGGTCACTCGGTCTTCGGAGCTGCGGGCCCAGTCGGCCATGCCCCTCCAGCCCTTCATAGGAAAGGTGATGTCAGCGTTGCCAGCCACAGGGCGCTTGTGGATGCTCAAAACTACAAGCCGCCAGGAGAAAAAGAGACATGAAGAAAGAGACCCTATATGAGACAACAGCCAGAAACCATGCTATGTTTACTGGAATGCCTTATCTCACATTTTTTACATTCTGCTTTACAAGCTTGTAATAATGAGTCTCTGTGTGTGTGTGTGTGTGTGTGTGTGCGTGCGTGTGTTGGTGTCCAAGTGTGGTGGTGTGGAAGGTCAGTAGCTGAAAGACTCGTGGCAGGGATGTAGGCAACTGGCTGGCTGCAGACAGCACGGTGGCACCGCTGCAAACTAAACAGACCTCTCGTCTGGCCCCCTGTTCCCAAAAACACACACACACACACACAGCTCAGTCTGGCTGTGCAGAGACCTTCTCTAACTCCGACTGTGTTTGTATCTGTGGGCTATGGAGAGCAGCATGTCCTTTGTAATGCTCAGGTGACTTTGAGCGTGGACTTCAGTAAACTGAAATAAATCAGATCGAGTCATATATTTATCATGAAGAGACTCATTGGGAAATGATTTTGAACTTGGTGAACTCGGTTTGTTTTGAAAAGGGCTGGTGAGACAAAGATAGACGACTGAATATTATCAGAGAATGCAGCAGTCTACAAATCTCTCTCGCTCTCTCTCTCACACACACCCTAGACGTACTCTTACACATAAACACACACACACACATATACACACACAAGGCCGCTCTGATACGTTCATTCCCATGATGCCTGGATGGAAAATCCAACTATGAAGTCTTGCCAATGCCTGTTTTTGCCCAATGACCTGAAGCAGTAGTTTGGCCAACAGAAAACAAATACCAAAACGGGTGATTGCATAATGCCACGGTAAACAGGTGCAGGACGGTCTCTGACCTAGGTTATCTGTGACTTCATAAATATCCTGGAAGTCTTTCATTCGCAGGCCGATGACGTCCACAAAGTCCTCCACCAATCGGAAAAGCTCCTTTATATTGGGGCCCAGCTAAAAAAAACAGGAAGAGGGAATGAAAACATATTGACGATTAAAGAATGAGAAAGAAAGGGTAACTCTTTTCAACTGCATCTAATGACGTTTCCCGTGAAACTTGCAAGCATCCATTTTCAAAGAGACATTCTGCTCTGATGTGCATGGTATGACCACTGTCAGTCAGTGTTTACATGGTGTTTGCATAGACACCGTATGCTTGTTCATGGTCCGTCCCTGTGTTTTTCACACGTGCATCACTTCGTTGTCTTTGCCCCGGTGCCTGCTTGTCTAGCCAGCTGGTGACAGAGGGCCCGACACAGTCTCCCCCAGAGACGGCTGGAGAGCCAGGCTGACTGAGCAGACCAAGGAGCGGGTGATGGCCCGGTTTGCTTGGCTACTCGGCAGTGCCCCCCGCCACCCCCGCCCTGTCCATCAGCGGCAGCTCTGCTTAGCTTCCGGCCCTGTCAGTCAGTCTGTCTACCAGGCTTCCTGCTGCCTGCCTAGCTGACTGTCTCTCTGACTGTCTGACTGACTGTCTGTCTGTCTGTCCACATGAGTGCTTGTCATTGACTCCAGCAGTATGTTCACCAGAATTGTTTCCACAACAGACTCGCCAGGACTTGATGTTTCAACCACGGCTGTCTTAAAGCAATCTGTCTGTCCATGTGGATTTCCCTGGACATGGAGATTGACTCACCAGTTGGGCCTCCTCCCACCTCTCCCTGTTCTCCTCCATCAGTAAGTTACTGACCGACTGGACAAAGTTCTGCAACATAATTTTTTTCATGTATATTACAAAATGTATCACGACACATTGGATAATGCACACGTCGGATGTGTTGCTTAGGCCTTTTGTAGCAGTGGCACACAGGAGGCTCCAGGCTCTCCTCCACTCACCCTCATGTCTGCAGTGCTAGGGTTGTAGTAGGCCCTCCTGAAGATCTCCGTCATGTTCTTCAGAACGTCTACTATGGCCAGCAGGTCACCACTGTAACTGGTCCCGTCGCTGGACGTCACCCTCAGTTTGGTCATGACTTCGGAAACTCCATCTCCCACAAGCCCACGTTGGGCTTTTGATAGGTGGTCTCGGGTCTTAGGGAAGGAGGTGGGACAAAAGGATTAGACAGGACAAAAGGATTGTTCAGATACATTTTCTCTGTGCCTCACATTCATAAAATGGGAGTTTTCAAGAAGTGTTTGCGCACCAGCGTTTGGATGCTGCGGTAATCATTGGAGATACACTTCATATAGGTGGGATTCTCCCAAAAGGCAATGCCCTCCTCATCCAGGGAGCAACGGCGCAGGATGAGCCCTGAAAGGCAACAGAAACCGGGAAGTCAGCGGATTCACTGGGCCTTACCAGCCTGGTCCAATTGATTTGGAGTGCTTTCTCTTGGGTGACTCTGTGACCCTGTTGTGGGTTAGGGAGAGGGGAAAAGCTTACCCATGGCATTTGGAGGGCACCGTACCGCAGCTATGTCCCCCGACGGGGTCATCTTCCACACTACGTTGGAGAAGTTGTCCTCGGCACAAATCTCATGTGGCTCTGTGTGGGGACAGAGATCATGACAAAGAACATGGCATTGGGTGACACATTACTTTATTGTATCCAACTGAACACAAAACATTCAGTCAACATAATCACACAGAATTATCATAACGACTGAGGCAAAACTGTTGTTATGAACACACGCACAAACACTTTTGCTAAATGCTTATATTGCCACCGACCAGGACATTTCTTCTCGTTGCAGGATCGCAGTTCCTCTGGCTCCCCGGGGCAGTCCTGACCTCCGTAGAAAGGGCCGTAGCACACCCTCTTCCTCTGCTGGCTCCCCCCGCCACACGTCTTGGTACAGCCCGACCAAGAGGTCCACGGCTGCCACCGGCCATCCACTGCAAAACACAGCAGGTCATCCGTAAGCGGGGGAGACTCATACGCTCAGCCAACGCACACAAGGTCGACACTCCATTTCGTCACTCTGATATGCTGTGGGTTACCTGGGCAGTCGCCAAGGAAACAGTCAATGGTCTCCCGCCATTCCCCCCGGCACTCGGAGCCTCCGTAGGAGGGGCCGTTGCATTCTCTGGTGCGCTGCATGGTGCCGTTAGAGCAGGAGGTGGAGCATGAGTTCCAGCTCGACCACTCGTTCCACACCCCGTCCACTGGAGGCCCCGGGTAACATACAAGAGGGAAGAGGACAAGAAGAGGAGGAGTTAAAGGCCAAAGGCGGGGAGAACTAGACTGACCGACACTGAACGTTTCAACGTGTATCCACGTTGAATTGCAGGTGCGTTTGCGAACTCCGGAGGACCCCCGGGATTTGGAAGGAAAATTGGCATGGTTGACCTCACCTGGGCACACAGCTATGTTGCAGAATTTGTTTTGTTTCTTCGGCCCCAGGCAGGGGTCTCCCCCAAACTGCGGGGGCTTGCAGGAGCGCGTTCGATCCCTGTTCCCCTGACCGCAGGTGGACGAACACAGACTCCACGGCGACCACTCGTCCCACGCCCCGTGCACTGCAATCAGAGCGGCTAGGGTATGATTTATAGAGGGAAAGGCACAAATCACCAACCAAACCCACAACCTCTCTCACACACACACACAATCGCAGGAAGACCCCCAGAGCAAAAGGCACAACTACACAGAACAAACCGCACTCACCACTCTAACACAAACATGGAGCACAACACAATCCTATACATTTGACAACACGCCCCCCCCAGCCCCCCCACCCCCGTCCTAATCTCCCCGGCGGAGGAGCAGGAGTGTCAATGTGGTAAGTGGAGTCTCCCTGCCTGCTTGCCCATGGCCTGAGCACGGAGCAGCCGCTCAGGGCTTTACAGCATCAATCCCTCTGATCTGAGCTGTCAACAGGGCTACCGCCTGACAGCCAAGGTGTGACTACAGGAGATATCCTGCAGGGGAAGCCAGGGCCTTGTAGGAGGCAGTGAGGGGGGCGCTCGGAGAGGGCTAGGCCAGAGCAAGGAGGGTGGGTAGGGGTGGGGGGCTGGGAGAGGGCTAGGCCAGAGCGGGGAGGGTATGGGGGGACAGCTGGTCAGGGGTGGCGGGGAGGGCGGGCAGCCGGAATGGCTTACCTGGACAGACTGCGGAGTTGTTGCAGGGCCTCTGCTCGCGTAGCGGCCCGCTACACTGGGTGCTGTAAGAGGAGGAGACACAGAAACGCGTGCGGCTCTGCCAGCCCTCGCCACACGTGGCCGAACACACGCTCCAAGAGGTCCACTCCTCACCTGACGTTGACTCTAATGAGGAGGAGGAGGAGGGGGGAAAAGGGAGGGAGGGTGGGAGGGGAAGGGGGACAGCAGGGCGAGAGGAGAGGGCCCAAACCAATTAGCATGCAGGACCTAGCCTCCCGGGCCACAAAAGGAGAGGGTGTATTGTGGAGTCGGGGAGATTCTGTTCTGCCGTTGGTTCTCTCTCTGGGGCCGGGCTCTACGTCCATATCCTTTGCATTGACTTCCAGTTGAGGAAAAGGCCATTGGCTCTGGATATGTCAATCATCAGACTGCCATGATTGCTCATTTAGCAGGCACAGGAAGTAAACCCTGTATGCCATTGAGTGAACTCTGAGCAGTTATGGCTGTCCAATGGGGGAAGCAGGAGGGATTGGGCTAAGCAGGAAGTAGGGTATTCATTTGATAATTGACCAATAGCATTCGCAGAGAGGGAGAACTCCATTTTATATCCTTGACAGGACACAATCTCCTGTAATGATCTCACAAAAAAAAAATTTAAATAAAGAAACAAAATAAACCATGTTCATTCAGGGTCCATGTTGGAATTAGCCCATTGTTGCTGTGGCATCATTTTGGAGATTTTGATAGATGTGTACGAGAGGGGGTGCTAGAGTGTGACCTGGGGTCTAGAAGTGGTAGCTGTGCACATGTGATGGGCACCCAAGTGGCCATTGTGACTGATGCATGGGATCCCTCTGCGTCCCGTTGTCTTACCTGTCTGCGGGGGCTGCTGTCCACTCCGCGTCTTGTCTACATCATCGCGTTTGCGGCTGTCCACGGAGCGAAGCGATTGGCTGCGAGAGAGATGATGCCCTTTGCCTGCAGGGGTGGGGCAAGGCCGGGAGGGGGAGGGGTTAGAATCTTTAGCTTCTTTGATGGGTTGCTTTTTTTTGGGCCACAACCGTGACGTGATTGGTCACCCAGAACAGCATCAGCCAAACTTGGGACTTTTGTAACTTAAATGGTGTGGTAAGTGCTGAGGTATTGTGGTTGAGTGGTTGTGGGCGTGTGTTTTTCTCTCAATAAAACGTGTTTATTCAAGTGTTGACTTTTGAGTGCTTTTTGAAGCGTGCACTTTAAAGAAAACAAAAACAAAAACATTAAGTCAGTTAGAGACGCTCTGCATTTCATCTGTTTATGTGGCTGAACAGCCATTTTAGGAGACAGAGGAAGAGGGGGGGGCTGTTTACACTGATCCACTAGGTGTAGATTCCATACAGCCCTAGTGTGTTGAGTTTCTCTTTACTCAGCAGTGTCCCTTCTACTGCTGAATTTTGCACCGATATGACATACTGAAACATGCATTGCCTTGGAAAACTGTTGACGCCGTCTTTATTATTGGGTCATCGATCAAAGTCCCCTTCCAACATGCACTCCTTACTGTACATCGATATGTTGACTTATGTGTTGAGGACAGAGTGGATGAGAGGCATGAGAAACAACAACACACACACAAAAAGAAAAGCATATACTGATGGTGGATTCAGGATACGCAAGATACACACACAAAGACAGACACTGAAACACCTGATTCCCCCCACACAGCCCTACAGAGGGAGTGTCTTAGCTCACCACCACAGGACTGTGAGTTGCAGGGCCGGCCCTCCTCCAGTACCCCCTCACACAGGTAGGACTCCTCTGGGGGGGACTGGCAGGTCCGGGTGCGAGTCTGAACCCTGCCTCCACAGTCACTGCTGCACTCCGCCCACTGAGCCCACACACTCCAGCCACCTGGACACGCACACACACACACACACAGACACACACACACGCACAAAAGACAAGTTCACGACCGTTAGACGTGAAAAAGGTTCTATAAAAAAAACACGCAAGACAAAGAGCTACGGTCTGTTAAAATTTCCTGTCCAGTCATTTTTTTGTCTGCGTGGTCCATTAAGATGTGGGCCGATATGAGGAGGAGAAGGGTAACGAGCGACATAATAGCTCTCTGTATGTTCCGCACGCTCATGAATGCTTAATGGCTTAGACAGATGCCTCTCTGCTCCCATGGGGGACGACACACACACTTAGAAATCTGGTGGAATGGAACATGGAGCAGGTTGACGTCCAGGTACACACATTTTTAATTACACGCAAATCAATTTTGTTTGTGTCAGGCGGAGGAGCAGTGAGGGGCGGTGAAAAGCCAAGCTGGTCAGACACGGTCAGACTTAACCACGGCAAAGCCTCTGGTGAAACATTCCGACACTGTTCCCCAAAACTAATGTCATGTCGAGCGGACCACGATGGAGATATCAAAATGAGGGGTTCCTCAACGTGGTGGCCGCCATGCAACGAGTTCCAAATGAAATACAAATACCAACAGATCTGTGGATTTTATTTCCTTCAGTAGTTATTGTTTAAACTATGGATTTGACTATTGAACTCGCACCAATGAAAACCGCCAATAACCTGTTTTCAGCAAGCTGACCTACCGTGACAAAATTGTTACACTACGACAGTCAGTTCTGAACAAATACCGCTAGTGAATACGTAGAAGACGAGAGAGGATTGTTAGGATCGATGGACAAAAGCTCCTTCGGTTAAATAAAGATTTGAGGTGCAAAAGAAAAAGATCAATTTGCAGATAAAACTTTCTCCTCCGAGAACAATGGCAAGAGAGTTTTTCATTATCTCGTATTCAGCCGCACCCATGTCTCACCAAGCCCTCTGGAGACTAGGGGACCTCGTCATATCATCCTAGGAATCCTATGAAAGCACACTATGGCCAAATGTTGTCTTTTTTATGCTGCGCAAAAAGGAGTTTGGGTGTGGGACTACTTGCTACAGTGAAGTTCCTGAAAGTCACCCTGGCCTCCTATTTACAGCAATGGGCTGGTTGCCGTGGCAGCTCCTGTTACAGGTCTGGTTTCCCTTCTGCTCAACAATCATCAGTACAAGTCAAACCCTCTCACCCCTGGAAAGAAAGAAACCCCAAAATCAATGAAACTGCTGTAATCCTATACAGAAAGACTTTGTGTGTGTGTGTGTGTGTGTGTGTGTGCGTGTGTGTGTGTGAGAGCATGTGATTCAAGGAAGACATCGGGGGATTTAGTCTCTCTTAGTATCGCTTACTCTGACAGAGAAAGAGAGACACTGAGAGGAGGAATAAAACAAAGAGAAGGAGGTGTGTCTAAAAGCTGAAATAGAAGTGTCAGTCAAAACAACAGTGGAGGGTTCGGGCCATAGACAGGCCGTGGACCCTAAAGGTCTCCCTGACAACGACGGTCCTAGATGGAGGGCTGCATGGCTGAACGGAGGCTGGAGGAAGGGGGAGTGAGAGGCTCCATCACACGGCTAGTGCTGACACCCAGAGGACAGAGCCAGTCAACTGCACGCTGGAGAAGCCACGCCGGAGCAGGCAGAGAGATGGAGAGGCGGAGGGGGAAAGACACGGGAATGGAAATGAAGAAAGAAGGATTGCAGGGGTGATAAGGAGGTCAGAGGAATAGGTGAATACCGACAGCGGTAACACCGTGTGAAGAGAAGCTTTCTTATTTGCGCGTCTAAAATAAGAGAGCCAAACGGCTTTTATTATAACTTCAACACTTTGGTATGTGAGTGTTTCACAATGACATAAACATCGCCTGATCACAATACAATGGTAGCAAGAGATACAATAAAGAGCTGCTATTTCAGCATGGCGGCATTCATGGGTATAAAAATATTTCTGACATTGAAGCTTTCATTTTCCTTAAGATCCATTATTTTGTTCATGTGCCGTATCTCCAACGGTCTCCCCACCTCTATCTTCCCCTTCCTCTCTCCCGCCCTTCCTGCGTCTGTTCCGGCGGAGATTGCCATTGGCTGGCAGCATTGGCCTAATCCACTGCCTTCAGTCGGTATCCTGCTCTGGATAAATATTTGAACAGCAGCGCTCCCCCAGCCCCATCCCATCAATCAATGGCCCTTCCCCAGGGCAGGAAGCTTAACTCAGGTGTTCACCCAGCACCTCATCGGCACTCCCGCCACGTCCACGCGCGACATCAGCCCGCCGCTCCGCCACTTAGCCAACGCCCCTCCCCCCGACCCCGTGGATTCCAACCTTCCATAGCAGGTTCCCCTCCCAGAGGATCTTCTAATTCCCCTCAATGGTGAAGGGTCTCGCGGATACATTTGGGGGTTTCATAGGCGGCTGTCTGGCAGGGTCCCTCCTCCTCCGCTCCCGCACGCCGTCGTAGAGGAGCACAGCCGCCAGGGCCGCGCCGTCCATGTCCCAACCGCCCGCCGACCAATCAGCGTCCCGCGAAGGGATGGACCGTCGCTGGGTGTCCTCGGTGTCTCCTAGCTCCCCGCATACCCCCACCCCCCCACTCTCGGCCCAAAGCCGTCGTCTATAAATACACAGCGTGGGGGCGGCACACTGGCTTCAGGTGTAGGTCAGCCAGGCAGACATTTCAATTCCGAAGATGGATGCCCCACTTCAGAGGGGCCGATAAGAGCAGGCTCCAGAGGTGCTCCACGGCGGGGATCAGATGCTTCACACACTCTTCATCTGCCCTGATAGACAGGCGACGCCGAGGAATAACTCTAAACTTTTACTCGTCCCCATCACCTCATGCCGACACACACACACACACACACACACACACACACACACACACACACACGCACTCACAGGAACACGCACGCACACACTCTGCAACATCTCGCATACTAAAACAATCACTTCTTTGCCTGTCAAAGAATCCAGCATAAACACTCTGGGTGAAAAGAATGTTTCTTGTTGTTTTTTCATTGGTCTGCTTTGCCCAGTCCGTTTGTTTTGGTCTTGTTTTCGTCTGAGGTGGTCGCCCAGTACAGAGAGCTGGAGGGCTTCAGATGATGTGGCCCTAACTCAATAACAGGAGGAACACTTTGACTCTAGCTGCGGGTTGTTTACTCGCTGTTTACTTACCAGCGCCCCGATGTGCTGGGTGTCAGACTGAGGGGTTCCTATGGTAACAGCGAGGGCCTTCACGTCTATTTCCTCCATGGACTGAGCTCGATTTGCCACCCCCTCAAACCTCTTTCCTCGCTGACTTTGGAAGACTTAAAGCCACCCCCGGGCCCCCGCGGGGGGGGGGGGGGGGGGGGGGGGGGGGGGGGGGGGGGGGGGGGGGGGCGGGGGGCGGGGGGGG
>JAVQJS010100944.1:0-14158 GCA_036024795.1 Galaxias rostratus
GATTTAGGAAGATGTTTTGTGTGTGTGTGTGTGTGTGTGTGTGTGTGTGTGTGTGTGTGTGTGTGTGTGTGTATGTGTGTGAGTGTGTGTGTGTGTGTGTGTGTGAGTGGGCAGAACCGGTGCTGGTGTCACTGGTGTCTGACTGGTGGGGCGACCCCATGGAGAGGCTGCTGGAGAGGGGCCAGGGTGGGGGGTTGGGGGTGGGGGGGGCTGTGAGGGTAATAGGGTGGGGCAGGCTGTTGAGTGATCCAACCCCACTTAGCTCCACTCTTCTCCCATAGTGTCTCTACCCCACTCATAGTTTTCACAGCTCCGACACTCTGTGCGAGTCTTACTCTCCAGTCCGCCTGTGTGGATGCTCCCTGTGGGTGGGAAGGGTCCCGCTTTCTTTCTTTCTTTCTTTCTTTCTGTCTTTCTCCATTTCTTTCTTTCTTTCTTTCTTTCTGTCTTTCTTTCTTTCTTTCTTTGTGTCTTTTTGTCTGTCTTCCTTTCTTTCTTTCGTATTAATTCCTGGGCCGGTCCGGTAGCCCTCAGTGCAGCGGCCTGAGTGGGTTCTCTACAGGGCTCTCTGCTAGTGCTCTGAACGGGCCTGGCACGACACCCTCTTGGCTCTGGTAGTAACAAAGACAGGTGTGTGTACGTGTGTGTGTGTGTGTATGTGTACGTGTGTGTGTGTGTGTGTATTTGTGTGTTTCCCCGAGTGCCCATGGGCGGATGTTTCACTGGAATCCCTACAGTACCAGAGAAAAACCAGTCTCCTCTTTTGTTGCTCTCTTGGCAACAGCATTCCTGCTCAACCATTCAAAGACGTTGTGTTTTGTGTTCCGAGCCAGCGAGGCACAACCGGCCTCATTTCAAGCACAGAGTGAAGTTTCTAGGGGAACGTGTCATTCACTCAGGAAGTTTTCTCGGGAAAAGTAATACCCACTCTGTGTGTAATATGGATTTACAGACACTCCTTTCTGCTCCGGGAATAAACCCTCTTCATTTACTCAAGCCTTAAGTCCGTTACTGAGTGCCACTACTTTTAACTGATTTATTTGCAATGCATGTATGGGCCAAATATTTAGCTTCAAGAAACAATGAGACATGCGGGGGTTAATGGGAGGAAAAGTTCAAAGCTATGAGTCACCGTCTTTCTACCATGCAAGAATTTATGGGATTTTGACAAGATTGCAACTTGTATACAAGCCTTAACAGTTTGAGATCTAGGCAGGTGGGTTAAGATAAAGAGAGACAGGAAAATGTGGGTGGAATGAGAAAGAGCGACAAGGCCCATAAAAGTAAGGTGAGGTCAAATCACGCATGGAATAAGAAAATGAAGGAGAGGAGGACACAAGTCGGTGTTGCGGAAAAAAAATGCCACAGCAGAGCAGAGCTTATTGGAGCCAGCAGGGTGATGTAAATCCACCCCAAGGCCACAGTCCAATCTGTTCAGGCATGTCGGCAGCGTGATTCAGAGCCATTTGCATAACATCCTTTCAACACAATGTTTTCATTTACCCCCCAAGCTGTCAGACCTCTGTTTTTGGAAAAGCAGCAGTTTCATCATTGCCGTATTGTTTTAATGCGTAGATACAATGACCTAGCTCCCTTCACCTTTCAATATACCGCCCAAAAGGATTATGACTAACTACTATATCTTTTGGAACTATATTGTGTTATGAAATAAGCCCAGCCCAACATGGTCTTTCTTTGTAGCCGGCTCTTTCTGTGTAAATAGTATACAATACATCTTTTAAAAAGACTTGTCGTGTGGTAGAAATAGGCAGATGAACAGATGGGCCATGAAAGGTTGATCTCAAGTCAGATACTGTTCAGACGCTAGTTTAACACTATGTAAGTGGTTACCATAGCAACCCACGGTCCACGTCGTTATGGGAAGTGATTTTAGTGTGGTGGTTAGAAACAGCATGGGATTTTCCTACAAGACCACACTGTATCTATGTAGATACATGTGGTCAGTACAATCAGGAAGTGTGGGCTGCCATAAAAGAAGCAGTTGCTCAACGCACACACACACACACCAGGACAAGTAAACACACTCTCATACAGACACTCACACAGACACTCACCAACACACTGCAGCAGACTCCGGAATGTCATCTGCTATACCAACAAATTATCTATTGTCAGTTTCTAGGAATTTATCAGGTGTGTTGAGCAACTGTAAACATATGGGTGATTGGTCCTAAAAAAAGACCCATTCCTAACTATACAACTGCTCCAAGTCAAACACATGTGGAGGAAGTCTTTTGTAGGCTTAGCCGTAACCAGTCTAAACCTTATTTAAACACAACTTGACGATAAACAATTAAAACATTCCAGCCCTCCTTTCCTTTTTCTTTTTTTGCGAGGCTACTCCTGTAAATGGCCGAGAGGTCTTGAGAAAAGCAGAAACACATGTACAATGTGCTGGGGAAATAATGGATCCCCGGCGTTTATTTTGTGATGGAAAAACGGGGGCCTTCATCAGTCGCCGTGCAGCAGTTAAAGAGGAAGCATGTTGTGTAAATAAATGAGAGTCCTCGTTGCTCTCTGAGAGCCTCTGGCCTGCCTTTGAGCTTCAGACTGGAATGGATGATAGACTAAATGTTAGGCTTATAGTCGCCCGCTTGATCAAGGCACATTTCTGTCTTCATAAGGTCTGCCCTCGAACTTGGCCTGCGGTTGCATGGTCCGCAGCCCTTGATGGTACAGTAAAACATTTTGAAGTGGGGAGGTCTTGACTGTATTGCGCTGTACCTAGTTATTATACACCACAGCTTCTTTATCCAAGGATTAATGACTGTCCCATTTTGCCTGTGTAGATGACGTGTCGGCGGACAGCAGCGCTGCAGGGTCCCCTGACCGGCCATCCATACTGGAGGTGCGTCTGCAGGCCCAGGAGGATGAGATCACACTGCTGAAGTCATCACTGGCCGATGCATTGCGCAGACTGCGTCTCCATGACCAGCTCCTTCCGCTGCTCAAGCAGCAGGTCATTGCAGGTAGGTGCCCCTTCTGACCAAATGATACACCCTGCCCTTCCCACACGTTACGGGATGCATCCAAACATTCCTAGCTTCAACCAGTCCCTTCTTGACATATCAGTTGGATAATAGTGTGCATCTTTCCTCAGATAAGCCATACATGTGAAGTGTCACACAGCAACACAGGAGTAACCATAGTTAATTACTTTGTCCTATCCTGCAGTGAACCCAGCAGCTGCGCTAGTCCTGGACCAAGTGGGCTGCTCCGAGGGCTGCTCCAGATGGAAGCTCCCCTCTAACTCGGTGCCAGAGGGGCCATGCTACTCAACCACCAGGTACCGGAGATGGATAAAGTTTGTCTGTAGTTAACAGGTTAATGATGTTAAAATGAATAATATTGTTATGATTTAATTTGAAATCTCTTTCTTTACAATAATCTGAATATACTCCACATTTATTGAGTACACACTAACACACAAAATAATTGTACAATGATAGTTAATGAACTGTCCTGGACTAAAATTCTCCTGAACTCTTACTTTTGATTGACTGCGGTCATGTGCTAAGATCTTTTAAGCTTCAATTAAATTTAAATGTTGTGCGTATTTTGAGCATTATAAAATAATGAAATGATGAAGTGATAACTACATTGTTTTGATCTTTTTTCCCTCATTTGTAACTTTCCCTATGTGAATCTCTAGCCAAGTGGTTAACAGCAATGTGATCCATGAGAATGGCCACACAGAAAACTCTGGGTCCTCGCACCCCAGACCTACCCCCACCTTCCTCGACAGGTGCACCCAGACAGAGCCCCCTAGTCTGGCTCAGGACACCGGGCAGGACAGGGTCCCCCTGACTCTAACCAGGGTCGCTCAGAGCTTGTGCTTGGAGGACGCTATCCCAGCGGGGCAGGCGGTGGGGGAGGGAAACAGGGCCAAGCTCCACCGGGTCCAGGGCCTGGAGGAGGACGAGGAGGAAGAGGAGAAGGAGCTGACGTGGGCCTCCTCCATGGTGGAGGAGCCCATCCACCCCACTACCCTGAGGAGTGTCAGCAAAGTGGACCTCCAGGACCCCACCGGCTCCCCAGAAGACCAGGCCTCGGCCCCCCACACCCCTGCTTCTCTCTCTCCGGCTCCCCTTAAGGACCAGACCCCCATCCCCCGGGCCGGACCCCTGTCCTCCTTACTGGAGGGAGAGAAGAAGACTCTGTGCGTTTTCTCACCCTCTCTTATTTGTATGCCTTTTCTTCCTTACTTTAACTTCTGCATGCCAAGAGATAAATCAAGCTTTTGTGCACACAAACGCCCCCTCGCCGAGCCGTCACTTTGGTTCTTACCAGGTGGGAAATGGGAAGTGTTGTAGTGGGAAGTCTCTGAGGTGTCAAGGCCTGTCTTATTGTGTGATTTGGCTACATGGTGCTTTCCGTCTGTTTAAACAGTGGGCTTAATGTGGGGCTGGAAGGTCGAAGGTCACACAGTGCCAGTCCTCATTTACACTGAGTGACACGTCCATGCGATGCACCAGAAAGGGAGGGAGAAGTTTGCAGCAGTGGAGGGTATACTATGAGAGTTTATTAAACAAAGCCATGTTTACAACAATGGCAATTAAAAGGAGTCAGCTGAGGGACATCAGTGTTGCTATTTTAACACCTATTTGAGGACAAAGAGACCTGAAAAATGCGTTCAAAGCAACAACCCTTTCCAATAGCCATAGGCAGCATATATATCTGCCCAGTAAATTTCTAGGTTTTTTGGCCCATTGTAGTACCACATAGTTTTATCCAACAGGCAGGCAAAGGGTCTTCCCAAAACACTGATGAACTAAGGGACGTGTGGTCCGATATAATCTAATATCACAGGAGGTTGTCCATGCTTCTGTCCTAACCCATTAAATCGCTCACTTACATCTTTATCCTTCTCTGAGCACAGATTAATACTGCATGAGCTCTTGCATGCCATGATTTAATTGGGCCCTCTCTGTTCTGCATTCAGTCTGATTCATGCAACATGCACCAGTTAAACAAGAATATGTTTTTTTGTCTGAGTGTGGTGGTGTGTTTTTGTCTACATGCGCGCTCACGTTGGCATTGTCTTGTTTCCGTGTGTGCCCGTACGTGTTCACTTCTGTTTCCTTCTTGTGGTTTGCGAGAGAAACATTGCCCATTGATAGCATATGTTCCAAACTGTGATCAGCTCAGCTCTTTCATGCCCCTCCATGGAAACCAGTGGTACTAGGAAAGGTGTCCCTCGGACACGATTCAACCAGCAGACAATTCTCATCTGTATTTCACAAACCTAGGGCATTATTTTGCAATTATACTTATAAGAGATCATACATTTTATAAAGAAAGTTGCGGAAGGGAGGGGTTGAAGCTGGGTTTCACTTCCCTAATTAAAGGCCATATGTGGCAGCAAATAACGATGACCCTTCTGGTCGCATTACAATTTTTTTGGTCTGAGTTCTGGTTTCAATGGAGGGCTGTGGCCCCAGGAAGCTGGGAATCTGTCCCAGGAAGAATCCAAGAACACGGAAACAAAAGCTTGCCAATTGATCCATCAGATAATGTGTGTGACTTTGTACAAAAAATTCCAGTGATTGAGAGATTGGGAGTATTAGCATGCACGCATAAGCTTTGGGTGTACTTGTGAAAACTCCCTGTACTCTGTGCTTCAACCAGGGTTCGCAGGAACAGCGAGAAACTGGGGAAGGAGACCCAGGACAAGACCAAAAAACGCTTGGACAAGAAGGCAGTGTCCTCTGCCAACCTGCTCGTTCGCTCCTCCAGCCTGGAAAAGTGAGCCAGCCAATCACAACTCCCAACTGTCACAACTGTCACAGTCCACATTCACATGACTTGCTTTCCTGCAAATTCTCTTTTTGTGTCTCACATACCAATAATATCCAGTTCCTATGAAAACCCCAGGGACCACCCCTACCTATGATTTCTACGACCGTAGTCCCTGTCCTGGGTTGCCTTGGAGTTGTGTGGTGTGTGTGTGTGTGTGTGTGTGTGTGTGTGTGTGTGTGTGTGTGTGTGTGTGTGTGCGTGCGTGCGTGCGTGTGCGTGTGTGTGCGCGCGTGTGTGTGTGTGCGCCTGAGCGTGTGCGTGTCTAACTGTGATGGTTTTCTTTCCACAGCCGAGCCAAAGACCTCAACTCCAGTGCAGGTAATCCATCTCGGAACTTCCCTCTACCTTGTTGACTTAGAGTGCTGCAATGTTACATATACAAATGAGTGGTCAAGAGGAGCATGTGCAGCTGAACTGTGACAAACTCAAACAAAACGTATTCCTAGTCAGGATCCCACCTTTTATTAAATAATACAAAATAAATAAAAAAAAAAAAAAAAAAATCTTATAGCATTCAGAACCATTCCCATTCAAAGGGTTAGGATGGTTTTCATTAGTGCTGGCCTTTCCTGTGGTCCAAAGCAGAGAGCGCCAGAGGACTTTCTCCCTAGCCGATTGTTGCTATGGTTTTTACTAGTTAGCTCTAATGGGAATTCAATTGCCGGAAAATCGTTTGGATTTGCCTATCGGAGCGACATAATAGTCCCCAAATTTGATCAGTGGGCTGCATGTCGGCGGGGTGTAAGCCTTCTGAACGGTCGATGTGTTTATTGGAGGAAACGTGCTGTTAAGAAAGCCGACTCACTACTACAACTGCAACTGCAAAGCTTCAGTCGTTACTGTAAGCACAGCTGTACATGATCAACAAAGTTGAATAAGCTGAATGAGGTGGGCGTCCTCCCTTTGTGAATACCATTCTTTAGAAATGCTATCTGAAACGCTATAGCCTTTTTAGAAACACTATAACCCTACTGTCTGTGTGAGCTATGTCGTTCTATGGGAAGAATGGAACTGAGAATAGATGTTTTGAGGAGTAACACAAGTCATTAACCCCGCTGCCTGGTGAACCACACACTATGAAATGTGTTCAGAACAGAAATAAGTTAACCGGTGCATCCTGAGAAAAGACTAGGTCGCCCAGAGTGCAGGGCAATCCATTGACCACACCCTGAAGACACATAGAAATATCACTTGTCGAGCTGTGATCCCAGGGACGTTTTATGTCTTTCCCGTTTTTGTTTTTTAACTGTTGCTTTTTTTGCTGGAAGCCAAGCACAGTGTATCTTAGGTTGAGACACTGGAGGGCCTTGTTCCAGCCAGTTGCTTTCTGGAAGCAAATCTATTGTGGTTAGCACTATGCAGCCGCACCACTCCAAAACTCTTGACGCAATGATGGATGGAGGACGAGCCCGCCAATTTTTTTTCTCACATTCTCCTGGCCACACTCCGTTTTTGAGTTTATGGGTTAGCTAGTCTCAGTGATCCTCTCCAAGACAGCATACAGTAAACAGGATTGTTGATATATATAATTTCAGTCAGCCTTCGTTCCGTTAAATTAGCTATTCACTAAATATTTACTACAGATTTACAAATAACCTTGGCGCAATTGGCATAATATTGGCTAATTAATCTAGGAGTTTATGACCTCATAAATAAGTGTATCTTATCTATATCACGTCTTTTGTTACTCATTAAAATCTTGTTGCAATAGGCGGTCTGGTATGTTTCTATACAAAAACCTATTAATGTTAACCTGAATGCATCTATCCGAGTTTTGGCCCTTTATGAGAGTTTCATTGCCGGTCAGAATGACATAATTGTGCCCCTTTCCCCTCCTCCAACAGTAAAAGCTGTTGAACTTGCCGCATTGCCCTCTCCGGTCTTTTAAAGTGGAATAATAATCATCGAAGGACGGGCTTGAAAAACCCACCCCAAGCTGTTCTGACTTTCTGGCTTTAGGCAGGCACAAATAGATCCCCAGGGTTCTGTCATGTCAGGACAGGATCCGCTAGGCTGGAATCAGCTGTGATTTAGAACTCCAGGGCCACTCTATTAATGTTTCTGGTTTACCACCTTTCCTTATTTCACACAGGGTCCCCGGGGTCGAGGAGAGGCACCTACAGCCAAGGTAAGACCCATTGAGGAACTGTTATGTCATTGCACCTAGAGCCCAGGTCCTGTAGTGGGATTCACATTATCTAAGTGAGGGATACCTAGTTGACTTGTTTGAGGTATTAGTCATAGTGGTACTGTAAAAACAACATGTATATATAAAATGATGTAGGATGTTTTTAGGGCAGCATTATTAACCACTTTCACTTCTGTTTGGATAACAGAAAAGTCCATCAAGATGTTCATCCGTGGACGACCTATCACTATGTACATACCCTCCAACATTAATAACTATGAGGACCTGAAGATGGAACCGCCAACTGAAAAACTAGAACTGGATTGGGTGTATCCTTTCTATCTACTATCTATATTCACTGCCATGCATATTTATGAGGGTCAAACCTGTTAAACTCCAACCTAAATGTTAAACGTCCAACTTTTTTGTTGACATTTACTTCTTTGAAAAAAGCCAGTTTTCGGTGGGGTACTGGGGGGGAAATAGCTTCCAGCCTAAATCAGTAGTGAAGACCGATGGGCCTAAGAAACACGATTGGAACAATGTCACCTTGACTCGCCTTGCCTCCAGCTACGGTTACCGGGGGCGGGACTGTCGTGCCAACCTGTACCTGTTGCCAACTGGCGAGGCTGTGTACTTCATTGCCTGCGTGGTGGTGCTCTACCACATTGACAATCGCACACAGCGCCACTATCGCAAGCACACGGACTGCGTCCGCTGGTCGGTACTTCCATGAGATAAGCAGCCGGGTTCAAAACTGAATCCAATTCCTCTGGGTGTCTTTAGAGGTTGTAATATATGTGGTGTCATGTTTCTGTGTCCTCGCAGTCTGACCATTCATCCGGACAAGGTGCGGGTGGCATCAGGCCAGACGGCTGGGGTAGATAAGGATGGCAAGGTGAGGGTGGTGGGATCAACAGCATGTCGCATTGTTATCACTGTTGTAATGTGGAAACGTGTCGTTTCGGATTAGCCACACAGATGACCCTTGGTTGCCATGCCACTCAGTTATTATTTTCATCTGAATTAATATTCTAGGTAGGTTAACCCTGCTCCCCTGTGGTGTGTTTCAGGCCCTGCAGCCCTTTGTTCATATCTGGGACTCGGCCACCTTGGTGACTCTGCAACAGATTGGCCTGGGCACGTTTGAAAGAGGGGTGGGCTCGGTGGCTTTCTCCTTTGCTGTACGTATTCTGAGCCACAGATTACACAACCACATTTTATACGTTTAAAACCTCATTTTTATTTGAGAGGTTTTATGATTGGATAAGAACAATAATGTCGTCAAATGGCTTGCTGCCAATAAGTCTGTAAACAAAATGTCATCTCTTTGTCCTGTGCTGATCTTTTGTTGTCATCTCTCCTTGCCTCTGTATTGCATCATTTTTGCCTGTCCAGTTTTTTTACTCTCTAAGCCACTCTCTTCTCGTGCTACAGTTTCTGCCCTGTGATTGCAGGATGGGGGAGCTTTTCTGTGTGTGATTGATGACTCAAATGAACACATGCTGTCAGTGTGGGACTGTGCCAAAGGAATCAAGCAGGCAGAAGTTAAGGTAGAGCATCAAGATACACTCACACACACAGACACACTCACACTCAAAAATACTAAACTGTCTCGGGCTATACTAACTCAGAAAGCGCATAATCCTTATCAGCGCCTACTACCCAAATTCAATATCACTGCCCTGCCCCAAAATGTAAAGAATCCATCACAGCTGCTGTTAAATCATGAAACTCCCTTTGTGCGCTGCTGCCATTTGTCTTTGCTCATTGCCCAAAGTAGAATTTGCATGCGTAGGCAGTGTTGATCCCAGAATCCCAGTACAGGGAAAATGTGTAGATCCCAATATAAAGGAGGTCTGTCTGTGGAGATTAAGAAAAACAAAGATGGCAGCCACGTCACCCTGTTCTGTCACGGGCTTTTGTCCCACATTTCTTAACTTCCCTGAGAGTAATTCCAGCAACGTTGTCACGGCAACTGTGTAAATATTTTAGACAGTCAATTTGTCCCGTGGGTCTCTACTTTTGTGTTTATTTGTGTATTATGTGTCTACACTGACCAGGACTTTGCATAGATTGGTGTATTAATGATATCATTATTATGCTTCTGCTGTGGTTCTCACATGTTTGGAAAATGTATTATGCATAATTTATAATTTGTTATAGGAATGCTGCTCACAGGGCAGTTCCCTTTTGATAGTGGACATAGGAGAAATGGGAGTGGGAAGGCTGAAGGTCATGCACTATAACCATACGTAGAGGATATTCAATCCGACGGGATATGACATTAAACTCTTCCCCCACTTGCTACGAATGGAATATGCTGCATGGAACAGCACATAAATGAATGCCTTCTGTAAAGCAGTACAATGTCTGTAATACAACTTTGTATAGTCTGAGTTTGTTATATTAAACAAAACTGCATTGTTGAACAAAGTTATACACATCGCTTCGGTTCAGAGTATTTTACACTGGAGTAATTTACAGAAGAGCTAGTTTATCAAGGTTGGCAATGTCTAATTTCAGAGCACAAACGAGGCTGTGTTTGTTGTGGAGTTCAACCCCGGCGACAGCACCAACATCATCACCTGTGGCAAATCTCATGTTTACTTCTGGACACTGAGCGGCGGCACACTCACCAAGAAACAAGGCATCTTTGGAGTAAGTATTGTCACTTTTTTTTATGTTACCTTCTCATCTACAGTTAAGTCGATCCCTCATCTACTGAACTCACTCACCTTTATAGAGATCTTGAAGGATTAGCTATGTGTAAATGTCAGAAACCGGATAAGTCACCTCGAATGTGGAGGGAAAGTGACAGTTGGAAGGAATGTAATGTTCTATAGGTAGAAAAACAAGCGTTCCGTCATCCTTTTTAAATGGGTTGCCTTCTCTCAATAGAAATACAAGAAGCCCAAGTTCATCCAAAGCTTTGTCTTCAGCCTTACGGGCGACGTCTTAACGGGGGATTCGGAGGGAAACATTCTAACGTGGGGAAAGTCTGCAGCTGACATCAAGACGCTGGGGAAAGGAGCCAAAGGTTCATACCGCCACACATTATCTGAGGCATTTACATAGGACTGAGATAGGTTGGCTGATGATTGTTGGAAGTAGCTCACAAGTAAGTGGACCGTTGTTTGAATTAGCTCCCATGTAAGTGGGATGCACTAAGCCGGATGCAGTTTCTAAGTGTGATTAACCTGCTGGTGGACTAGAAGCAGCCTCATAAGCTACCACAGAGCCGATCTAAGCCTGTCTGTCTGCCCCGTGTCTAGAGACCTTTCAGATCATGCGCCAGACAAGGGCCCATGAAGGGAGTGTGTTTGCCCTGTGTATGCTGCAGGGCGGCGCTCTGCTCAGTGGCGGAGGCAAGGATCGCAAAGTAATTCGCTGGAGCGCTGACCTGGCACCTGAGGGAGAATGTGAGGTAATGATCGTGCGTTTGTCTTTGCGTTTGTGAGTGTGTCTGTGCGCACACAATTTATGATATCGGAGAAGGTATTTCTGATTGTTATTGTTTTTAGATTTCGGAAAACTTTGGAGCGGTCCGTACCCTTGCAGATGTGGATGGAGAGGAGCTGCTTGTTGGTACCACCCGAAATGCAATCCTTAGAGGCACCTTTGCAGATGGCTTTGTGGCCATAGTGCAAGTATGCACTATGATTCATTCTATTGTTGTTACGTCTTTAGCAAACATAGACCGTTGCATTTGAAAAGAATATCAGATAACCACCTAAGTGATTAAGTATTTTGTTTTTATAAAATTTCTTCCAGGGCCACGTGGATGAGATGTGGGGCCTGGCCACTCACCCTTCCCAGGACATCTTCTTTACCTGTGGCCATGACAGACAGGTGTGTCTCTGGAACACAGAAGAGCACACACTGGACTGGTGCATTACATTAGAGGTACATACTTTACAATTGCACATACACACGCACACACACACACACATACACACCACACACACATGCAATCAGGATTCAACTTTGTTTTTTATTTCCTTTAGGATTATGGACTGTGTGCTGATTTCTGTCCCACCGGGGCTGTGGTGTCAGTCGGCCTCAGTACAGGGAGGCAAGACATTTAAACAAAATGATTTGTATTTTCCAAAATGTCGCTTTTATATGTTTTTGGTTTAGCATATTATGTGGACTCGCATAACTTATTTCTATAATAAAACAATGTAGTAGAAGTGGATTTCCATCTTAACCATGGCGTCCCCTGTCCTCCCCAACATCACACACACACAAACATTCCCCAACACAGGTGGCTTGTTCTTGACCTGAAAACCAGAGAGGTGCTCTCAGACTACACCGATGGCAATGAGCAGCACTCCGTCATAAGATACTCTCCAGGTCAGAGTTCCTAGCGCTTTCTCACATGCGAACTCTCTGTAACAATCCTTTAACGGCGCGGATGAAACTCTCACTATGTATAAGTGGAATGTTCTGGTGCTTTGTTTTCAGATGGTAGCTTCTTAGCTGTGGGTTCCCATGACAACTTCATCTACATCTACAATGTGACCGAAAGTGGCAGGCGTTACAGTCGCTTTGGAAAGTGCAACGTGAGTAGGCCACTCTGGTATACTCAGGGATGGATAGCTGCACAATATGAATGAACTTTTTGTACAGAGGAGCACCCTCTAACGCTGGCCTTCGTAGACGTGTTTGTTTTGGTTTAAACACACTCCTGTCTCTGTCCAATCAGGGCCATTCCAGCTTCATAACCCACCTGGATTGGTCCAAAGACGGAAATTACATCATGTCTAATTCTGGCGACTATGAGATCCTTTACTGTAAGTGGAATGGGTAGTGAAGCTTTTCAATTGGGAAGTTAGATGGCTCATTGAACATTTGCGTTGATAAGATTTTCTCATTTCAATCTATGGAAATTAATCTGTTTTCTAACAGGGGATGTTGCATCAGGCTGCAAGCTGTTGAGGAACCGCTATGAAAGCAGGGATAGGGAATGGGCCTCCTATACGTGTGTGCTGGGCTTTCACGTCATGGGTGAGAAACTATTTTCAGTAACACATCAGTCTTCTGATTACAACTAAAAGGTATACAAAAAACACAATACCCACCATGAAACAAAAAATGTTACTGGAACAACATCACTGTCATACAAAACTACTCAAAAGGTTCTACGTAAGATTTAACATCCCTCTGGCCATCAAGAGGGGTAAAGTCGCGGTTTGTTTCTAACTTATTAACATGATTAATATGTTCAGCGATGGTATGTTTGGTGTTATGTCCCAGGAGTGTGGTTGGAGGGCTCAGATGGCACAGACATCAACGCTCTGTGTCGCTCCTACAATGAACGAATGGTGGCAGTGGCAGATGATTTCTGCAAAGTCCACCTCTTCCAGTATCCTTGTCCAAAACTTAAGGTCAAACCCATGCCATTACTCCCATTTTACTTAGTTTCATGCTGTTTTTTTTAATTAAGTAACATTACTTAACATTATGTGATTCCCCAACTTTTTCCACTTTCTCTGCCAGGCCCCAAGCCACAAGTACGAGGGCCATGGCAGTCACGTAACCAACGTGTGCTTCACCCATCGTGACACCCATCTGCTCTCCATGGGGGGGAAGGACACCTGTATCCTCCAGTGGAGGGTGAGGACTGGGGGCAGCAGAGAACGTCTAGCTTCTGCCTTCTCCACATCCACCAGCTCCCTAGAGCTAGCTGCCTCCTAAAAAGAGGAGTATTTTTGATAATGATGAAGACACAAGAGGAATTGTTGACGAAAATCATGCAGAGGAAAATAGAAATATAAAGAATAGTAGAGAGTGTTGTCGCTGGAAAGATTCCGCTACCCTTAAAAGCAGGATAAACTGGAAACCCTTATTTTTTGTTTATCAAGGTGCCTTGTTAATGTTTGAATCTAACAAGGGACAGGGAACTCACTTCCTAGATGTCGATGCGCACTACCATTTTTGTGACATATTGAACTGGAAAGTGTAGCATACTCGCAATACTGTACGCTATAGTGTGACATTTCTTTTTGAAATCAGTTGACCAAATGATGAGTGCTTTTGCACAAAAACAAATCTTGTGAACATTCCATCACTATGTTTTCTTTTATCAAGTGTCTCTATGGCACAACATTCACCATAGTGGTGGTGTTGACTTATAAAAATATCTGTGTTTTTATCTGTGTCTCTGTTTACTAATTGCGCATTTTCTCAATCTGCTATGTATATTCG
>JAVQJS010100999.1:0-32535 GCA_036024795.1 Galaxias rostratus
CATCCATCCATTGTCAGAACCGCTTATCCTATGCAGGGTCGCGGGGGGGGGCTGGAGCCTATCCCAGCTGACTTAGGGCGAGAGGCGGGGTACACCCTGGACAGATCGCCAATCCATCGCAGGGCGATTTGAAACATTACCCATTTTATATATATGTATGTGCATCATCATGCTTCCCTCAGGGTCTGATAAAAAAAATAATCATACAAACAGTTCTACTAACAGCAAATCCAATCTTTTTTTTTATTTTTAGCAAACCAGACAGCAGTTCTAGATGAGAAGATTTGCTCGATAATTGACATTTACGGTTAGTTGTTGACCTGGTATAAACTGTTCTCTTTACAAAGCCTCTGACTCAAGACCACATTTCACGCACTTTCATCAAAGATATGATTTTGAAGGCATTGGCAGAAAGGCAATTGTACTAGGCATCCATAGCAACTCTGTTGCTAGGCTGACAGACTGCTAGATTATGAAGAAGAAAAAAAAACTTTGTGCAGCTGCTCAGAGACCAAGGCCATTGTCAATAAATGCATAATTATAGTGGTCTTATGAATTACTTCAATATACATTTTTCACCTTAGTTCTAGTCCAAGGCTATATTCAAATCAGTTGAAGTTAAACCCGTGCCAGGACTCACAAATTTGTTCTAATGAAAGGGAAGAGAGCTGCAATTTAATATGAGAAGGGATTGAAACCCGTCACTGGGAAGGGTTGAATGGAACCTGAAAGATGAGGTGCCTTTAGCTATGGCTACCATGGTGGCCATTGGTATCAAAATACTGAATAGTGTTTTGCCAATTTCTCAACAAGGAATAGATTAATACAAATACAAAAAATGTAAACAATTAAATAAGACATCAAGTGTAGGGTAAAATGATAAACAACTGAATTATTGTGGTCATTGGTGGGTCTTTGTGAAATATTTTATACCTCTCGGGGGGTTAGGAAGGCCATTCACACTGAGTTATAAATAAAATCAAGGTAGCCAAGATGGTTTTGTTTTAAATCCAGAAGGGGGCATCATTTTCTACATCCACCAAGACCTATGGGTAATATAGCACAGATTTGCAACTTGTGTGCATGTATATGCGGGCGCGCGCGCGCGCGCGCACACACACACACACACACACACACACACACACACACACACACACACTTTCATTTTCATTGCTGAGGTACTAATAGAGTAAAAACAAAATCCCATAATTTTGTGATGCATGTCGTCTCGAGTTTCTCAAATAATATCTCAAGACAAAGAAATACAATTGAAAGAAAGAATGCATCAAAAAGTTTATCATTCAACAGTAGGCCTGTTTCGTGTGTAACTGTTTCGTGTGCCCTGATGTTGTAAGAGCTGCTATCGCGGATGTTTTGTTGGACGTTTTATTTAACATTTCGGCTAGATGGCATTTCCAGTTTGCCATTACCATCCATGAGTCCCTTTCCCAATATGTTTTCCGCATTGTCCTACAAGCAATCTTACACCTTATAAACAAAAGTTAATGTTCTAAATTGCACAATTTTGACAATTATATTTTATAGTAATTAAATCTAATATGATAGTCTTCATTTTGCAAAATACTACTGTATATGTAGTTGACAGGTTCTTAAAGTATAATCAGTTAGGTAAGGCCATGTCTGGCGATTCTGATTGTAAACCTGGCAGGTCGTTCTAATTGTTGCTAAGTCCCAGCATTTCTTCAACTTCATCAAGCTGCGAACAAGGAAGTCCCTCCTTCAAATACAGTGGATTGGCTTAAAGTAAAGAATTCCCCCTATTTGTAATGTCATTGGTTTAGAAACTAGGCAACGCTCCTGGACAAGTTTGTGGTTTAGGCGTCAGGTGAAATTTGTCCCGTTCAAATTTGTAAAGATTTAAGATTAGTTTCCCTAGCGAATAGTTTTCCAAAGTTCGACTGCTTGGGTTTCACAAGCTAATTTTTTTTACTCAAGCCTACTATTATTACCAAATAACTTGATTATGAAGAGTCTCAAGTATCGACTGAAAAAGCATGAAGTTAACATAACAGTAAGTGTTTCTATACATATTTTTTCTGGATATCTCGTAATTCATTTCAGTAGTCCATCAGTCTTGTCTTTTACGATGTACGGGTTGCTAGCGGTTGCTGCCACTCTCAGATATTTCCCCAAAAATAGTCCACTCCAGAACACGATAAGCAATTTAGAAAGCTCTTAATTTAGTTTGACGAGGAGCTGAGGGCACCTGCACTTCCGCGCCAATAGAGGTAACGTCTGGCAGTCTCCCATTGCCTACATGTTAGTCTACTTCAACAAAAAAAAAATACCGTGGATCGGAGGGAGTTGTAATTATTCCCAATTGAGGGCCTGCTAGGTAAAGCCAAATTAATCGAATAGAACTTATAGGCTGATATTTTCAGGCTGCAACATACTAAGTAGACCTACGACTTTGTTCACCTATCGGGGAATTCTACAACTACGAGTGAGCCCTGATTCCGATCTGCACATAATAAAGGGACCCCCCCCCCCCAATCCTGATTGTTGCTTGTTCCACATTAGGCTGTAACTCACTATAAAGTCCCAGGACAAAAAATCTCAGTCATTATGACGTAGTATTGCCAGTGCTGTTTATAACAATGAGCATGATTTTGATGGAGTCCTACTAGAAATATAAGGTTGGCTATCTAGACCGGTTGGTGTGAGTAGGCCTATTGCTTTGGTAAGTGAAAAGCACACTGTATGCACAGTGCTACATAGTACGAATCGAAGGTTTTCTAAGCCTTCTATTTAAAGCTATTACAAGTTTGATGTAAACAATAAGGCTCTGGTTTGGTCAATGTTGGACAAGGTCAAATGCTTCGATATGAATGCCCTCATCTAGATAAGTTGGACAAATCTTAAACTAGGGTATGTTACCAATACCAAGGTTTTACACGATCGAAAATAGCTATTTCCAAGTGATAAACTCTGAAGGTTAGTTTTGTTGTGTCACCTTTTCCCAGGGACTTTGAACAAGTCATTGAAAGTAGGAAAATATTGATTCGGAGTATTGGGTGCGTACGTTGTATTTTGGTCTGTCAAATATAATTAAACCATGCAGACTTGAGGTCCTATATCTATAATTTGTTCACAACACTACACAGATCACAGTGAATTAAAGTGACAAGTCTGGGGGTTATGAAACCCTGCTCGATGAGGTTTGTGTTTGCCTGGTTGAATATCCTTGCTTGTGTTTGTAACTCAAACAGCTGCACTCAGCCAAAGTGAATCTCCAGCTGATGTTCTACAGTTTTGTTTTTGTTGCCTAATGTTTTGGTTATTTGGCATGACTTTTGGGGCTCCTTATTAATTAAAACAAACGTAAAAGACATTGTTCAGGTAAATTGGTTAATCGCCTCAAGAGATATAGATCCGATTATTGTTTTAACAATAACTGGCTTGAAAAACGATGCTTGCTGTTTATGACATGTGTTGGGGCCTTCTCAAAAAATGTTTGCTTTGAAGCTTCCCTTGTTAAGTGCCACTATCTTCATCTCAGAGGCTCTTTGGAATCCCTCACATACATAAATGATCACAATCCAAGAAAAACGGAGGTCCCTTTAAATTATAAACATGTTAATGCATTTTACTGCAATCTTATAGTTTCATGCAATATTACAGTAGCGTGTTTTCATACTTGAATCCACATGGGAGCACATGACAAAGCTATGGCTTGTACATCAGCTGGTTTTTAGGCCCGCTGTGAAACCGCAAGAAACTGGTGATTGTTTCTTTTCTTTGTTAGGCATATTTTTTCACTCTGTTGGTTAAAAGGTTAACCATTGAATTTCTACCCTTATCTAATTCCAATTGTATACAGGAGTGACTAGTGACGAAAGAGGGCACTAATATGATGTCATACAGCATATCAGTTAGGCTATATAAATTATATCCTGTTTGACTGAACTTCATCTCAGACTTCAGACAAAATGTTCTCTTATTTGCAGTCAATATTCAAAACATATTTATGGCAACCTAATAAAAAATAAATTGATCCATAACTGCATAATGTGTAGTTAACTTCTTAGACTCGATAACGAACACTGTATATTTACCATACCAACTGAGCCTAAGAGGGTGGATGCATCTTAAAATATGAATATTAATTTTATTTTTTATTTTATTATGCAGTCTTTCACATCTTAATCAGCATCACATTATTTTAACAAGTCTGTTTGCTCCAATCTAAGGCAACATTTTATGTAGATTCAAGCAATTACAATCATGGAATGATTGGATGTGGACTTGTTAATTGACCTGTCCATTGTGTATGAAATGATTGGGCTGAAAAGGTTTTTTCTTCTTTTGGTAGCAATGAAATGCAAGAGCAAAAATCTATTATTGTTGTTGTTGTTGTTATTATTATTTTTACAATTTTTTGTTGATTAAATATACAGCATTCGAGTTTAAGTTAAGGTTTGATGAGCATTTTGTATTAAATCATGTGGTGTGTACATTGGTGTGTAAGAATAACCCAGATCCACCTCTCCTCCCTTGTGGAAACATGTCAAAAAGAGACTCACTTCAAGTGAGGTCGTTCAACAGCATACAGGGCAGTGATGGAAGGTGGTGGTTCGGGTGGACAGGGAGGGTGCATAGGGTGCTGATGGGATGAGTAAAACAAGATGTCACAAGAACACCCCAGCTAAGAAAAGGCTTGTGGTAGCCCAAAGTTTCGTCCCCTGAACTTTTTTTTGCCTTGGTAGCATCCTAATAAATAGCATGCGTATAGAGAGCGTAGAAAGAACATCCAGTGAGAACAGCCAGGACAGAACCTAAGGCAGGTGGTGAAATCTTTTCGCTTTTGGTACTATAGTTGCAACTTCATGAAGAACTGTTAAAGCCACATTGGCTTTGAGGCATTGTTAGCCTAAGATACATTTCCGAGCACAGAGTCTGCCAGAAAGGATCATTGTATCAGGAGCCACAACCTACAAGTTGGGGAAACCATTCTGCAACCTTGAAGCTCTGTGTGACTGCTCATCTCGAAGCTATTAAAAATCCATTACTGAGCTTGGTTAAGGATGCTTGGATGTAGGAGTGGTGCTCTGTTAAGCAGTTCAGAAATTGAAGAGGCCTTTAGAAGCCTCTCAAGAAAAAGATAAATTCAATTGGTTGCCAAATATAAGGACATGTCCCTAATTTAGGGTCATGAACTTTTGTGCAAAATGTGGATATGCTGTTGTGTTATGGAAGGTTTTTGCATGCTGGTTACAAAGATGATGTTATGGGGAATTTTGACTCTGATTTTCTGCGTGTGTAGCACAGAACTCAAATGAGCATGTCTTTGATCCTTTGGCCTTGGTTACTGCAGTTAATTTTGGTTTGACTTTTGAATTTTTGTTTTAGTGCTCTTCTATAACATTTGAAGTTGAAAACGAGACTTTCAAAAGCTATTAACAAAGATTATGTTGTGGGTCATTTTGATCTGCAGACTTTCATATGTGTATAAATGTAATTGCACAGACATCCAATATGTTGAATAACCAGTTGTTATATTGTAAATATACAGTGTAGTACTGTGCAAATTTACATTTGGTGTGACTACCCTTCACCTTCAAAATAGCAACCCATACCCAAATGGTATGCACAGTACCGTATATTAGACTGTATACATTTGACCCGCAACATAATGGATATCATTTTTTGTCAAGATAAGAAGAGGGTTAAACAAGGTCTATCAATCATCCTACTCTTACTACCATTTCTCCCTAAAATACTTGTCTGCCTTACCTATAACAAAGCAACTATGTTCCTTACTACACAGATTCTTTGCTGCTATAAAAGTATCTGGAAAATAGGACAGTAGTAGCCAATGTGAAATGATCTGAAATCACTGGCACACAGTTGTACTCCAAAAGAGTAACATGAACAACATGCTGTTCTTCTTCTTTATATATTTACATTTAATTTATTTTGTTTTCTTTGGGGCGCAAACTCGTAGTTCACCACACAAACGACCCCTATTTTTTATTTTTCCCTCCCTATTTATTTTAGATTGATAATGTTACACATATGCATATACGCTTAACATTTAGGATCCCTACATTAACAAACACGTAAACCTACATTTTAAATCATCTTTTTTTTTGTCAATTATTTGTAAAACTAATTTCTAAAGTGTAAAAAATGGGGGGCATATATTAGTAATAGTATAGGTCTACTTTGTGATAAACTTGTTGTTGGTAGCTAATACTGATTAATATAAATGTGTCTGGCTATCTTCAAATGTGCCTAATATCCCAACTTTAACCAAGACTATCACCTGCAAGCTTGGTCTCTGTGTTTTGCCACCACATTGGCAGCCAGAAATTAGAGATTGAACCAACAGATGCAAAGATAAATGTACATGTTATTATTATACTTTTGGGCTCATATATTGATTTATGTGGTGAGCTCGTCAGTGCCAGCCTCCGGTTACACTATGATCAATGCAACAGCGTACTTCCGTATGTCTGTATTATAAATGAACTTTGAACCAAAAACAATTACTTCCTGATCAGAACCACTTAAAAACTTTGGTCCCCCACACAATCCAGATGGCAGGATACTTTACCTTTTAGTCTCAATGTACAATTATTTAGGTGAGGGCAGTTGAATCAGTAGGTCTTTTATCTGAAATAATGATTGACCAGTGTTATCATTTTCGCTTTCAACAAGTTAAGCCAAGTCTGTTATCGTTCTATCAATTGATACCTGGCCAAATTACCTGACTTTTGGTTTTCACCTTATCTTTTTGAAGGCGCTTTTTTTTTTTTGTAAGTCGCTTTGGGTGAAAAGAATATATGTGATGTAAATGTAAACAGTCACCAATTGTAGCGTGCATTAAGACATGTTTGTTGCTCTAGCATCTGGGTATCAATAATAGGAATGTTTGGGATTCATGTTTGGCTCCTCAGGCCTGGCCATTTTACCATGTTCCACTTAGTCAGGCCTGTCTCCTCATGCTATGGATGGAGCCTCTAGCGACCCTTTGACTCACTGGGAGAACTATGGGTAAGGCTGTGTATGTAAAGATGGGTGAAGGTTCAGTTGGCATATGTATCTTTCTATAAAACTCAGTGTGCCTGTTTATGTAACGAGGACTAGGCACTATTCATGCTTTAGCACACATTACAGTGGGAGATTAGCCTTCACTATTTGGGGCCCTATAGAAAAAGCCTGAAGGGGGAAGGACTTATCTGTGGCGCCCTGGATGAGTTCTAGTTGACCTAAGCCCCCACCCCACGCGCACACACACACACACACACACACACACACACACACACACACACACACACACACACACACACACACATACGCATGCTGAGCCAGGAGGAACACAAACACTATTGTGCTGATGACAGAAATTGCTGTGGAAAGGGCTAGGACAAAGCCTCTATACAGACACAGAGATATGAAGGTGCTCACCCCACTGTCTAGTTAACAGTTTGATCACGCCTAAAACATCAATATAGTGTAGAAAAAGGATTCACATGTTGATTTCCAATGTGCCAACTGGGTGTTCCAACAAGTGTTTTCCATGGTGGTGATTTTTTGATCCATTCATAGCACTGCCCTCTATTGGAAGAATTGGGTAGAGAGTGCGAAGTCTAGAGCTGGGCTTTCCAATAAATAAGCCATAAAGTCATGATTTTTCTTTTTTATAAGCTCTCCAAACCTGTATAAAATGTCAGTACAGTAGGCTGTTTAGCTAAACCACTTTTTTTTCTTCCGCATTCTCCTTCATCCAAAATCAGCCAACGCTGTCATATTGTCTGGTGGTTGATATGTGGCGTGTCTGGTAGTGAATGGTTTCTACAGAATGCATGCTGACTCAGAACAGGTGACAGTGGGAAAAGGGTGGAGAGTTGTCTAGGGACAAGTCTTTACCTGCTCTGCATCCCCCTCCACTGGAATGCTGCTTTGCTGATACATTCCAGCCACCACTGTGCTTTCCTAGCAATACCATTATTCAAGCTTATCTAGATTACCCCCGTCACTGTTTCACTTTTATAAGACCCATATCAACTGTGTCCCTCACAATGATGATCACTATAGTTTTTTATCGTTTTCATGGATAACGCATCTCTTTGGATAACTTCTGCTTTGGTTACTTTTTTCTGCATAATGTTGTAGTATTGTCCAGGGTCATAGTGCTCTCGTTTACAATATTTATTATTCAGCAAACTTCTCATTCTTTGCCCTTTTGTGTTACGTGCTACAACTTGTACCTAGTGGCCAGGCTCCCAATATCACGCCATAGACTACGCCCAAGTTCCTGCATGCCCTAAGGGTTGTTTTTCACTAAATAAGGGCATGGAAAACAAGGAGCCCTTTCAAATAAGTTCTTGTGTTTGGATTCATTTCTCAACACAACCGTTCAAGGGTAGCAGCAGATGACATCAGACGTAGCCTTAATCGTTTCTGCCTCATAGGATCTCCCAAGTTTGTCCGTCTTGCTCTCTTTCTAGCTTTTGCTCTTGCTCTGTCTCTCTCTTCAGTGTCACTCATCAATCTCTCTTTACTATCTCTTTGCAGTCTCTCCCTCTGTAGGGTTGTCTAGGACGGTGCAGTCCGGCCGCCTTCCATTGCCAAAACTAATAACCCTGCCTGTTTTTAAAACAGTTGCCAGGGACACTGTTGTTGCCCTTAGTGGTATTAAAATGTGTGAGTGAGGACCCTGTCAGTGCTGGCATTGATGTTATGTTTTGTAAGGCCTTTATAAAGGATACAAATAAGTTGAAGTAATTAAATACATTTCCAAACATCCCAGGAATTTGGTGTAGGAATTGTTATTTAAAAATATTTCTTTACTCACTGCAATGACCTGACCACAGTGCAAGTGTTTGGTTTCAGGTAAATGGGAGAGCTTGGTTTTAGAATCCCTACTTTTACTGTTTTCTTTTTTTCTCTTGATGCACTTAGGCTCAAACAATGATGAAGGAATGGCTGATGCAGGCTTTGAAAGGAAGATATGAAGTTTCTCTTGAAAGCTCTCAAATAACCAGTTATCATGTGATTTGTTTTTGTCAATCCTTTCCTCCCCATTCTCCTCATAAATTGCTTCATCATTAGTACCATATCGGAGATAGAGAAGACAATTGAAAATAGGCTATTATGAGATAGGACAGGAAATTCTTCATAGCTGTGTCCTCTAACTTCGATTAGTAATAATGGGAACATTTGGCTGATGCCCATTCTGAAATAAAGTATGTGAGAGCTGTTAAACCTGATGCTTGCTTCATATAAATGATATTGTCACCATGATCGATAACAGTAGGTGTGAGATAAATTAACATTTCTGAATTACATATCTATACATGTATAATTAATTGTCCACTGAACCAGGCTTCATAAACATGCTCTACTTCAACTAAGCTTTTCTATTTAAAGGCAAAATATGCAAGCCCCAGACTTAGGGGTATTCTAGCTAACTGTGGCCAGGGGTTAGAATGAACATTCCTTCTTCAGCCAAGTGTAGGAGAATTATGCTGCCATCCAGGGTTTCATTTTGAATGGCCTAGGATAAACCACCGTCTGTTGGGGTTGAGTTGCTTTAATCAGCATGTGATATTAGTTCTTCCCATTTTTGATTTAATTTGATTTGATTCCATATTAAGGTTGACTGACCCCTTGGGGCCGTTGGAGGCCGAGGAGGCACTTCAGAAAGCTGATCCCTCTCTTTGGCGGGTCTGGTCGGAAGTAGAAGAAAATAGCAAGGAAAAGTCCTGCCCTCTGGAGCAAAGGTCACCGAGAACTGTGACCCAGCAGCTGGTCAGACAAGACTCTATGTGGGCTCTGATGTAGGCACTATGGAGCATAAAACCAATAGCAGGGACCACCAGGGAACTCACCAATATCCAGTTGTACCTCTCTTCATTTACTAATGCACTCCAACAAGTCTATGTTAGGAGTCAACCATCTGTTAGCCTGTTAAAATAGACTGCCAGCTAGACTCTTTGACAACATTGACATACTGTAGAATGCACAATATATATACATGCACCTAGCACATTTTGTGTTTACAAATTATTGTTTTAAATCAAAGGGTTGAATGAATTTCTTTCTTCTAAAAATGTTGCCGTCAATTACTTGAATCACTTAATATGAATGTTGATCTAAACAGTGACCCACGTAGGTCGTTTATTTAGAGTTCTGATTAAATCACAACGTTGCAAACCGTATCCTATGTTTGTTTTAGAACCAATAATAACAGCTGTGGTCACAAAGGTGGCTGGAAAAGCAGGATTATCAAATTGGGAAATATGCATACAGTGTACATGCATACAGAACATATTTGCTACATTTGGTTTGATGCATCTGTCCCTAATCCGAAATGTCGGTCACCTCTCTCATCGGGGGGACTGCTAATTAAAGCATCAGTTTGTTAGCGCCGTTATGACAGATGTCTTGATCCCCTGTGCGAAGAATTTGTTAGCTGGCTTTCCACTCCCCCTCTGGTGCCATTTACTCAGAATCAGTCATGGGATTGGGCCCTATACGTTACAAAATGTGTTGACTTGTTGCTAAAAAAGCAACTAGTAAGCTACGTATACAGAACAATGTCTGAGTCAAAGCATTGGACTTCAGGATGCCACCGCTAACACCAGGAGCTCAGTTACTGATATTGGCCTCGTGGTTGGCGGCGCGTGTATGTGAGGTAGATATTCGATTACACTTTGTGTGAACTTGCTCTGCAGGCATACATCGGGGATACAAACTGAATAAATGTGTTCATGTGACAACAATTTGAGTCTGCTCTTTCTTTCTGTACTTTGCAAATTGTGTTTAAGACAGCTACACTGCAGAGCTGAAATTACTTGTTGATGTCTAATCATTTACAGGATATCCCCTCGTCTGCCCTGGCTATCATTTGTTTTTATGGGCACCTCTTGATCTGGATAAACAACCTGATTGGCAAGATTGAGACCTCATTGCCATTGTTTCTCTTCACTTTCCTGTCTCAATCTTTGGGCATGACTCACCCACTGTTTGGGTTCTAGAACTCTCTATGGCACCAAAGCTGCTATTTCAACTTGGCCATAACAAGTTGACGGCTACCGCAACTACCCCTGCTATAGCCAGAGCTTGGTCTTGTAGGCTGTTCCGGAAATATTGCTTCGCTAAATCAGTCCCTACTGTGATATTTACATGGCATGCGACTTTGTTTGTGTCACAAGCCAATGTCTAGGAAGATGAACGGGAAGATATAAACACTTTGGGAGATGAGAGGCCCATTTGTTTGGACCTGTTCACAGGCTCCAAATTATAGTTTCGTATCGGTGTTGAAAAGCGATTTTATTGGATTGCTGATTGAGTCAGGAGTCCAGTACTAACATCGCTACCAGCCATACACTTATCTGCCTCTTTTCTTCACAATCCGACCTTTGCCATTTTTGTCTTTACCAGGACGTTTTGTATTTTATTATTCGAATGTGGTTTGCGAGTTGTCTACATTTGATGCAAGCAATGTAGAATTGTATTGCTTATCACTATTCAGACATCCTTTGACAAGACTTCTGAAGATCTACAGTAGGAAAAGGTTATTTCCTTCACCCTTACTAATCTCATATAGACTGATGGAGGCAATAAACTGCTCAAGACGCTGGCTTCACATCCCACAATGTATTGATGGTCCTGACCTCCTCCACTCCCACCTTCTACGCTCAGATATTGCGAGGCTACCCTGCCGCTGGGTGTTTACTGCCGGTGATTTAATCCATAAGGGCATTACAGAATCACTAGTCTGCCCAACTACCCTGTGGGGTCCAGGGAGCTGGGGGTGGGGGATGCAGAGGTGTCAGGATGAGCTACAGCCTGAGGATAGGTGGAAACATCTGACCTGGACCCCCTGACCCATGTCCTTTTTAAGGAGTGTCACTGAGATGTGCATGGCGTGGACATGCTAGTCGAACCTGGCTTTACAAGTGATAGGAATGTTCTGCTTTCTTTTTATTGCCCGTGGCAAGCATAAATCCGCAGGTTTGTATTAAACTTGCGAATATAAAGATGAAATACATTTTGACTCTAAATGGTATAAATTAATAGTGATAGATCAGTGTTTCTATAGATAAACTTGTGTTGTTTTTTTCAAGAATTCCTATTGGCTTCTTCTATCTTGATCCTTGGTCAATCATTATCTTCAATTGAATCAATACATTTTGACTTTCAGTGACAAGCTCATCATTGTAGCATGCCTTAATGGCTCTATGTTATTTACTGCGTGATGACTAAATGCACATACCTTTTCCTATTCTAAACTAGTGTTTGAAAAGAATCCAAACAAAACAACTCACACACAGACATGGGATATTTGCGTGCCTAACATAAAGCGAGAATGCCCTGTTGCCAGGTCCCATTTTGGTGCCTTTGTCTCTATGCAAGGTGGAGAAGTTTTTGTAAGTGGACACGCGGTCCTACATATGACTTGCCGTGTGGAGGGAGTCTTTTTGCATATTTGCGGAATATCGCCGGCGCTCCGCTACCGCCAGTCTGGCAGCAACCAGTAACCGGAGCCCCCAGCGAGCTGACGCAGGGTGTGTAAATTAAACACGTCCCCATCTCCCTCGCCCTCCACTCTTCTAGCTCCCATCCAACTCTCCCATGTTTTGACACCAAATGAGAAAGGTGACGTTATTCATTGAAAATAGAACTAGACAGTCCTGTTCAGTGTTTACCACATAGGTGGTGTGAGATGGTGGGGGGGGGGCGGTCTGAAGTCCCAGACAGCTGATTGTAAAAGGTTGACACCTAATCCTGCTACCGTGCGGCTAGGATCAGGGGCTCTGCTGCCACACCACCCAGTTTAGACGCAGCGTTTAACGGTGACCCGTGGCGTCTCAGGGACCAGTGCCAGTCCGCTTCCAGTGTGCTAACAGTAATCCCTCTCCGAGGTTTTCATATTTTCAGATGCTGTGCAACGGAGGCGAGCGGGGAGGGGGTGGAAGGGCTATGTGAGCATGGTTCCTCCTTGGCTGGCCTTGTTTCAGGGGCTGTGATGGACACCGATGCCATTACTCATGCATGCTCAGAATGTATTCTTAGCCCCTGTCTTCCTATCAGTCATTGGAGAAAGGTTGGAGGGTCAAAAAATAAAGAGGTAACCGGTCGGCAGCCCTGTCTGCACTGCTGCTGTTTACCGGGGTTGGGGGATATTTTAAACTTAGGAGAGCTCACATATTTACCCCAGAGGGGTTGACTGACCTTGCCATTTGGCGGGGCAAAGCAGAGACGCCGGAGACCACTGATAGAGGGGGAGGCAGAACTCTCCTGGAGAGCTAACAACTGTGGAGACGAGAACGAAGCAGGACAGAAAGGAGCGAAGAACCAAGGAGGAACAAACATCTTGTATCGCTAGCATTGACGGAACTGCAAAAGAAAAATATACGAGAGAGAAACAACAGAAGATCAACAAGGACGGGAACAGGGGAAAAGACATTGTGCGGAGGGGAAAAGCAGCCAGGCTGACTTGACACTTCCCCCAGAGGAGGAGCTGCAGTAGCTGGCCAGGGCTGGTCCCAGGGCTGGCAAGGCTGGTCCTACTGCTCCTCCACCTCTTTCATCCCCACCTCCTGTCCTCCTCCTCCCACACCCACTGCAGCGCAGTGATGAGCTCTCAGGCAGAGCCTGAGAACTAGTGTGGAGCTCTGAAAATCCCTCTGGAATAACTTTTCCTCAGAGAGGAAAACGCCAGGGGTGAGCTCCTCTAAAAGGACCCCGACATCAAACTGAACAGTTGCCTGTCTGTCCTTGGCATTCCTTTTGCACTCGCTGGCTGAGTGCCGTTAGCCACACAGAGTGAAAACTTTTTCTCAACTTTTTTTTGTCCTTTTAATCCGGAACACTGGCAGCGTTTGCAGCAGCGATTTGCAAGGACCAGCTTCACTCGCCCAAGATGAGTCGCTGGCTGAAATGCACTTCCACTTACATTGTATGTATCCTGTATAGTTTTCTTGAAAATGTGGAAGAAATAGAATGAGAGAGAAAATACTTGAGTTGAATGTTGAATGTCATGCCACGGGACGTGGCTACTTAGGAATTCTCCTGGTGAAAGCAGGGCAGAAAGAATAACTGTTTCGCTGCCTCACACCCCTAGGAGAATGGGTGCTTCTCTCTGTAGTTAGAAATGTCTTACGGTGTGCTTAGTTTTTGTGATGCTAAGATTCAAGGGTAACTTGATTGTCCCATCAAGAGGAATATTTCGCCTGGCATTTCAACCGTGCTGCAGCCATAAACAGCAAACATTCAACACTCAAACATCTGTGTATGTTTTTTTGTAAACAAAAAAGAGAGATCCCTCAAAGCACCTTTGGATGAAAGCAAAGATCTGCACAAACCCTTTACCTGCAACTATTTAGAAGTTTTGTTGATAAAAATAAATGCATTTTAAAATAAATGTTATTTGCAACAAGGGACTCTAAACCTCCTCCCAGAGGGTATGTTGTCAATTTCACAAAATAGAGGCTGTTATATGAATTATTCTTGGAAGTAACAGTTTTTATCCTGCGTTTATCCCCATTATATTTTGTTTTGCTCACGACCCAGTTGCTTTTCAGCCTCTAAGGTCATTTCTTATTCTGAGGACTTCTGTTCCATTTTCTTTGCCTGCAGTCGCATCCAGTATGTGAGATCTGTTTGCCACTGCAGTATACACCTCTTTTCAAAAGCCTTTAGCGTTTATTTTATCTGTGTTTGTGTATTTGTGTATGTATTCTGTATTTATATTCATATACCAAATGATATGATCCTGTAACCCGGGTATTTTTTTGTAAGTGCTGCAGACTCTTCATATGTATTTTCCTCCACATGTTACAATGGCTTTTCTTCTTCTTCTCTTCCAGAATACAGACTGGAATAAATATGACGACAGACTGATGAAGGCTGTGGAGCGCAGTGAGGTAGACAAGGTGGCCGCCGTGCTCAGCAAGAAAGGAGTCATCCCCACCAAGCTTGATGTGGAGGGTCGCTCTGCGTGAGTATACAAGCCCTGCTGGCATGCACGCACTGATATATTAAGGGTGACTCCTGCCCCACACGCTCACACTTGCAGAGACTGGTACGGCCCTATGTTGGCTTTCTCATACGGTTTTCATTTTGCTTTTTTTTTTTAATTCACGCATGCTAGTTTGTCTTATTTAAAAGGCTGGGAATGCCCTAGAGTCAGTGTCATAGGCCTACAGAATGTTTGAACCTTTCCTCGAACAGGGAACAAGAGAGATGGGATATAGCTTGTGAATAACGTGCTGTTATTTATAAGCACTCCAAATGGACACATTGTGGCAAAGGCACTCAGTATATCATTACAACACAAAACTCACATTCCCATCTTCTTATTGTCCTTACAGTTGTAATCCGGTGAACTTCTATCTCAGTATGTGGCTGTTTACAGGGTCCAGAGTCAGAGTAGGCCAAACTTTCAACATGGCTAGATCATGTGGTCAACCACCATTTTGACCACTATTGAAAGGCTCGAGAGGAAATTGTCCAACCAAATATCTGTTTATTTCTAGTGTGAAGTTTGAAATTGCCCGGTTGTATCCCAGCCTTTTAGGATGAGAATTTTCTTTCAAGACAGCTGTTCAGTCCCAATCATTTGGATTGTGTTTTGGGAGATTCATTCAGATTCCAAACTACTAAAGCAAATAGTATGTTTGCTAAATACAATTTGAAGAAGAGAAAATGGCCAACAGTTCGCAATTTAAGCGCACGGTTTTAAAACGGGTAAATATTTTAAAGGTGGTTGGACCTTGGTGTTGGACACCTCTTTGGACCACCAGATTGAGCAGCATTGCTCTATATAAAACGTCTGAGCGTTTGTCCTCTCCAAAAGTACTTATAACTACGTTCCCACACCAGAGATGTGCGTAGCAATGCCTCCCTATACTTTCACCCTACGAATGTGGGGAAGTCATGGTTCTGTGATCCTCGTTTCAAGTTCATTTCGACTCCGGCTTTGTCACGTTCTCCATGGATAGAAGAATACCAAATTCCAGGAGCAAAGGTGCTGAGTGTTCTGAGCAGTGTGTGCCTCTCTCATGCACTCGAGCACACACAGACACCCACCGTCTGCGCAAACTTTACATGCACACACACACACTGCCTTGTGATGATCATACGAACGCATACGTACCTAATAATAATTATCCCATGCTACTCACACTAGCATCGCCCCAGGGAAAGGCTTGTCTCATAATAAGGTGCTAAAATTTGCCAGACTAAATCAAGTGGCCCGGCCCCCCGTCAAAGACGCCGTGCCGCATTACAGTGGAACATTGAGAGCTGGTCCCGAACTGCAGACGTGCCACACGATGCTCACTTATCACCTTCAATGGTCCTGGCTGGAGGCGCTCACAGCAAACCTGTTCTTTGTCAGTGTGCATCCCGCTTCAGTCAAGAAGGAACGCAATAATGACTTTGTAAAGGCATTATAAACAAAACTGTGTGGGCTTTTATACTGATTCAATTAAAATGCCACCGCACTGTCAAAAGCCTTGTGTGGAATTGTCTGGCAGCAGTGGGGCTATTGAAGGCTCATAGAGAGATGATGATTGACAGTTCTAATCAGATGGCTTGGTGGAAAACCGTAATTGCATACTTTAATCCCCGGAGTATAATTTAGTACCACTGGATTGGCATCTCCATGTTGAGTTAATGAGGTTACTCCTTTAATACTTTGGGCAGACTCAGTAAACAATGGAGACTGTATCTCCACATGGCTAGCTACACTTGTGGCAAGGCAGGCTTAGCCCTTACACTTTCAGTTTTGTTTTAGTAGACAAGGGATTAACAAAGGCTTGGCAATTGATTTAGTCGATGAGGGATTACGCATAGGGGAGAGAAATTACAACACACCCAAAGTTCAGTTTGCTCTCCTCCATCAGCACAATTGTATGATCTGTAATCAGCTAAAACTATGGTGGCCAATAACAAATAACATGACCTGGAACTTTTCCTAAAACTGTGGCACCTGGAATTTTTTGACGTTTTAAATGACAATTGGTAAAGATTTGAGTAAACCATAGTTTAGTTTTGACTTTTGCATGGTTTGTAAATTGCTTAATGTTTTTGTTTTTTTTTACGCTGTAAAGTAAAGCTCTGTGCAGCAGGTATTTTCAGCAGTACCGCTCCAACACCTCCTTATACTTTTTTCTCTCCCTCTCCTTTGGACTAATAATAGTACACATGGACTGTGAACCGCGGACCTGACGGCCACTTAAGAAGTCAACATGGAATCGCACGTATTGACTTTGTAGTAGATAACGAGGCCCCTATACTCTCATAAGACCACAGTGTTCAATGTGTGAAGCAGCGTTGGTCCTTATTTTCATTTGGCTTAGAGGTGGTCTGTTCTGTAACATTATATCACTACTATTAAACAACCATAACCTTCGATTTGATTACTTAGGGAAAGCAGACATATTCCCGCTGTAGTAACACACACCTTGATATCCAATAGTTGTTGATTGTTAACATGGATAATTGGTGTTGATCTCCAATGTGCAGTGTTCACAGGTTCCTCAACAACAGAGTTGTTCTCAGAATATGCAGGGAGCGACCCAGCTTTAAATAACTGTGCCTCTGTAACTTGTGTAAGGTGTCAGGCTGCCTGTCTTCTTAGTGGATATTCTACAGATTTTCTACAACAGTCAGGAGTCCTTATTTTGTTACGTGGATGGACTTGGTATACGTTTGTTTTAGCGTAAGAAGCACACCCATTAATGTGTGTATGTGCCTGGAATGTTCTTTTTTGCATCTTTCTTTCTGTTGGCAATGACAGAACAAGGCCCGGTTTGATAAGGAGAAAGTGAAAGTTGAGAGAGAATTGAGATTGAGAAGCTTGGAGACGTAGTACTATTTGTGCCCTCCCGTTTAGGGAGTGGATCTTTTTCTTTTATAGGGCCGAACATGTGGTCGGTTACTTGGCTACCTTACCAGACCTTAAGGGTTCATGGATACCATCAAACATATGGGGGAAAGCTGTGTCCGTCCTCCTGGCCACCTTGGGGTAGTTACAGAAGGCTTAGGTTTCTGCCTGTGTGCCCCCAGACTCCTGCGGTGGAGTGCTGATCTTGCTGATAGCACAGAGCGAGGCATCCATTTACACTCCTCCTCCGTCCGCCGTTCATACCTCAACCCTATCAGCCTTTCACTTGCCCTTCTCCCACTCCTCCTACACCTTCTGTCCTTTGCCTCCTTCTCACGCTCTTGTTTATTATTCAGGTCAATTGCCTTTCCCATCCTTTGGATCTCTCTGTGTTCACAAACCGACATGCTCGCTCTGTTCCCACAGGTTTCATCTGGCCGCGACCCGGGGGCACTTGGACTGTCTCAGTCTCATCCTCGGTCACCAGGTTGACATCACGGCAAAAGACGCTACCGGTGAGCCAGAGTAGAAGCCGATTCAGAACGCGGAACTACATGTATGATTTGGGTGTACTTATGTTGCACACGATGAGTGTCACCGTCTATGTTCTCAGCACAGTCTGATAATCACTGCTGCATAGGGGTGGACAGGTACATATGTTGAAACAGATTGTACTTTAGAAGGTCAGACCCCTGGGGCTGTAAGCTGCAGCTGATTTGGAATTCAGATGTGGTGCGTTTTAATAGCAGTAACAATGCATTTCCATAATTCCACTTGGGTTTTATCGCTGCGGAACTTGCACTATAATTTTATTCGTCATCTTAATTGAGTGACTAATGAAATGCTGTGCTCATGCATTGAGTGGCTTAATAATGTTCAAGAGCTTTGGATTTATAAAACCCTGCTTTTAACAAAGTTTAATGTAGAACGTGTTACTGAAATACTCCAAATGGATATATGTAAGGCTCCCTTGCATAATTGTGTGTATATATACTCTTCATTGAGCTAGAATATAGAAAACATAATAGACAATTTTTTCAGTTCTTGCAAATATTTATAGGAAACACGCCCTTAGTTTGCATGTATTAACTACATTTCTGGGTATTGGCACATTCAAAAGTGTACGTACTATCCTAAAGAATAAAGTCTTTATTAAAAATTGCCATTATATTAAGCTATTATAAAATTCTGCAGTCTAGCATTTCCTGCTGGATTTATTTAATCAAAAAATATGTTTTGCCATAAGTCTTATTATGAATTTTGCCATAATTAGAATTATGGTTGACCTTAAATGTCTCCAATGGTGTCACTGAATGATTTACCCTCTGTTGTAATTGATTTGCAGGTAAAAATGCCCTTCACTTGGCCTGTAAAAACGCGCAGTCGTTGTGTGTGCAGAAACTTTTGCAGGTATAACATTTGTTTCATTTTATTCTACGAAATTTGTATGACATTTTCTCCATGTCATGGTAGGGTTGATATGCCTTTATCATGGTTATGTTGCTTTTCATGTATCAGTTTGTAGCCTCATTTTAGTGCTGGGTGTTTGTTGTGCCACAGGCAGCTCTTCAAAATACACAAAAAAGGTCCCCAAACAATCAACCGCCCCCAACGGGCCAACAGTAGGCCTTGTTGAGTTGTAATGTCTCATCAGGGGATTTATCTATTTACAATAAGGACTATCTCATTTGAAATGACCAGCCACATTATGAGCCCCCATGCAGATTCCTCGCCCTCCCTCACCACAGAGTACTGGCAGCTGCCCAGAGGGAGATGTGGTTAAGAGAGAGGGGTGTTGATTGTGGTGACAAGCTTGCCCTCCTGCCAACTCGCCGTCCATTTTCTGTGCCGTCATCACGCCGGAGATAGCAACAACTCTCCCCTCCCCGAGCCCTCAGGATGAGGGTAAACCCTACCATGCCCCTCAACGCACCCCAACCTTCAGTATAGGTGTAGGGTTCCTTCCTCTCTACCCCCCCTTCCCTCTGGTCATTTGACCGTGTTACTCGTTTTGGGACCTTGTTGCTAGAGGGAGCAGGGTTTTAATAGTGTTGGCCCAGACTTCGATCCTGCAATCCTGCCAGGTCCCTGTTGGCATTCATTGAGTCCTCAAAGCTCTCATAGCTGCTCTTCATCACAACGGTGGTAAAGTGTCAGCAACGAGTGGCTGGGTGTGTGGCTGGACATCACGCTGTATCAGCCTCCACTGACCTGGTGTGGCGCTGCCTCGCGGGCTCCGCAGAGTCACAGAGCCCTCTGATCCAACAACAGTGGTGTAGAAAAACATCTAATGAGAAGATTTCCACTTTTGTTTTTTACAGGAAATATTGACTTTGATTTGGAAATATGATGTGTTATTGTTTACTTCAAGACTATGCCTGCCTCACTTGGTTTTGTATACGGTTAAGCCACTTGTTGGAATGTTTGGTTATGTATTTACTATTCTTATTTCAATCTGTGGTTTGTTGCTGTGTAGCACAACTGTCCAGTTGGAAACGTGGACCTGCATGGACGGACAGCTCTCCATGATGCAGGTGAAAAACCACCTCTCACCTCCAATGTCTGCGTTTCCTTCCTTCAATCTCTGGTGTAATGAGCTTCCTCCTCTGACTCTAATGAGCACTGACAGGTGGCCACGAGGAGTACATCTTTCGTGCCGGAGATGCACCATGAATACGCTGTTGCATTTCTATTGCTATTGTCCATCTTGTAATTTCTATGCTGTTCTGAACTTGACAATGATGTGTATTTTCTGTTCGTTATGGTTTTTTTTGGGTTGTTGACAGACAATTGGTTGTATATTTTTATGTTCCAGCTAATAATGTGTCAAGACAAAATCTTTTCCATGATAAATGGAGTGTAATCCTTTTGTTCTCTCTTCCTGTAGTCATTGCTGGCTGTACCTCCAGCGTGAAATTACTGTGTGATAGTGGGGCTTCTGTGAATGCAAGTGATTTTGTAAGTACGGATATCTCATCCATTTCTTTTATTCATTTTATCCGCCATTGGTTATTCAGTTTAGGTCTATTTATCACAGTTTGAGGTTCTACACTAGGGCTGAATCCACTGAACGTTGTTTATTAAAATGGCAAGATTTGATTTACCCTCACGCTTGACCTTAAACCTCAATACATAAGAATTCATGTATGATCACCGATAGTCTTTTATTGGTCCTAATTAATGACTCTTTGGTCCCATAACCACTTTGGTGCCTTCCGTGTTTGTTGGAATAGGATGGTCGAACTCCTCTGGTGCTGGCCACCCAAATGTGCCATGCTCGTATCTGCCAGCTGCTACTAGAGCGAGGCGCAGACATAGCTGTCCGTGACAAGCAAAACAAGTAAGGAACGCTTTGGTGCCCATGTGTGGGGGCACCCTCACACTCACTGTTTTGTTTGTCTTTATTGTATGGGATTTTATGTTTTCTTAATCATCATTTGCTTTTGCATTTGAGTAACTTGACTTTTAACAAACATAAGCACCACTTATAGGCAGCAGCCAACCGAATGTATCCTTTGTAAGTCATCTTTTGTGTTTTTGTGCAGGACAGCGTTGATCCTTGGCTGTGAGTACGCTTGTAAAGATGCGGTAGAGGTCCTGTTGAAGAACGGAGCTGATGTGATGGCCATAGATGGTCTCGGCCATGACTCCTACCATTATGCCCGTCTCAGCAAGAACCATGAGCTTGTCAGCTTGGTCAAGACCTACCTGGACAGTGCTAACCGAGGTCAGAGAAACACACTCCTCTCTGGCCTGAGGCCTAGAAATCCAACAACATGTGTAGACACTTTGAGGTCAGGACCAGTGATGTAAAGTTGCAGAACTCCATGTTGATATTTCTGGGTTTTGTAAGGGCCTTGAGCCTCCCCTGTCCAGTTTAATTATTGCTAAATAATCTTATCTTCTTAAATCTTTGGTGTTGGTGCAATGCAACATTGCCAGCAAAGAGGAAGATCACCCTCTGAAGTTCCAGTAAACATTTAAGACCAGGGCAAGCTGTAAATGTGGGCTGAACTGAGATGGTTTTTGTGGAATACAGCTGGTGTAGTTTAACTATCTGTGGGGGGAAAGGATCCAATGCTGTCTCTCTGATTTTCTAACCACATTGCTATAGATGACACCAAAAGACTGGCTAAACAGACTAAAGCATTCTCAAAAACAGAAATAAAGAAGATTTTTATTTACTGCATTTACACAATTATGAACGTGCTTAATTTGAGAGCAGATATTAGGATGTCGATACAAAAAAGCTTACCAGTGTAGTAGATAGGCTGTTTATAAAAGGTTTGTGGTAAAAAAAATTGTGTTGGGGATATATTGAACAGAAAAGTTGTGTTGCTATTTCTAAGCTTCTTTTGACATGTCTACTAAATGGCCTTCATTTTGTTATTTCACCCACTTACAGCTCAAGAAGAACATTTCGTTATTGTACACACCTTGAGCATTAGATGAAAATATCAGAGCCTATGAGTTTGCTATTGTAACAACTTTTTGTAACTCTTACATAGTGGAATAAACATAATATATTTTTTTTATTTCTGCACAGTGAAAGAAGTTGCAAAGTTGGAGCAGAAAAAACGACAGGTATTTATTAGATTCAAATGGCAGTTTTGGGAAATCGTTTTGTCTTTAATAAATACCAATATTAGTCTGCACTATATGTGATGGCTAAAAATGGGGCATGCAGTTATTGTAGGAACTTGAGCAGCGTCTAGTAGCATGACATGAATAGTAATTAAATGACATTTGCACTGCCATTTTCTCTGCAACAAGCCTTTTGTTGAAAGGTGTGCAGGCTTGCAGAATTTCTCCTACATGATGCCCCAAAGCAATGGTGGGACGTGCCAGATAACCTGTCCATTGCTGGGGTGCTATTGACGCAGAAACTCGTGCCAGAGAGTCATTTCCTGCTGACAGTTGTTTATGCCTCCAGCAAAAAAATTATCCGTATTGGAGCTTAAGCCTCTATTTTGTCTGTGGATTCCCACAACTTGCAAATAATGCAATTTAAAGCCTGGTCAAGGTTGCTATAGGTTAACTTGTTATCTTTGTGTTTCTGGCTATTAATGCTAACACGCCTGCTTGTTTGTTTGGGGAATATTATCTATGGTCAGGTTAGACTTACAGTTGTGACTGCCACCTAATGCTACAATAAAGAATTGCATGGATTGCTTGCACGACACTGCTTCTAATATAATATAATCTCAGCGACATGTCCTTCACTGTTACGATAGGAGTAAATGGTAGAGTTGCGTGGATTGATTGAACAACACTACTACTAATGCAATATAATCTCAGCGACTTGTCCTTCACTGTTAGGATAGGAGTAGATAGTAGGCGTTCATAGCGACTGACAAACCTTGCAGTCATAGAGACTGACACACCTGTGGGGGTTTCAACGGGATCCAATAGTGCCAGGTATCATCTGTTGAGATAGTTAAAGATTAGTTTGTGTTTCTATCGACAGCACTCTGTGGAGATTGCTGAAGCCGCGGAAGCTAATATGAGGGATCAGATACATGTGAGTGTCTATACTAGCCTGCAAAGACTGCACCGCAGACTAACTACTTTCAAAATGTTTGTTCATAAGTGCACGTTTCTAAATACCCGTACCTGATTGTTACTGAATATCTGACACACTTACCTGTTATCAAATGAACTGTGAATTAATATACGCTAAATATAATTAATTTACTTGTATTGTCTGGTAAATTATTAGGATTCATCACAAGTGGTATTGTTAATTGCGAAAAGATTTAAAATGTTGTATTATTTTCTTTATAATTATTTACCGTCTAACTCTGTGTGTTTCAGGACCTGGAGAAGAAGAATGAAACCCAGCAGGAGACTCTCAGGAGGTTTCATCAGGAGCAGAGGGCTCTGTTAGACAAGGTCAACATTCTGCAACAAAAGCTCACACAGGTAGGGAATGGAACTATATGAACAAGGTTCATGTGAACCGAATGACACGCACTTTCCCCTTGCTGGGTATACCACAGACCATAATCTCCATTCCCTCTGATTTAATTCACAAATCAAACAGAGGCATGCATATTTTGACCATGTTGCATCAACAACTATACAGTAGCAAATATTATATCTGAAAAGGTGTGTCCTTTTACTGTTTTTGCTACCAGCTGGAAATACTGTGATATAGACTAGTATGGTTTATGAAACGTGACGATTCTGACTCTCATTGTTCTCATCAGGAACAACTCACTGTGGAAGACATTCATAAAGAGGTGAGCAGGACTATGGTTGTGATTCAGCGCTGGAATTGTTTACATAGGAGTATTACCCTCGTTCTGTACACTCACCAAATTAAAAACATTTTTCACAATGTTGAAATGATTTACAGTATACAGTATATATATACATTCTAAAGAAACTTTCTGCAGAGTTGCAAACAATGCACAGAAAGTTGCTTTAGAATGTCAAACGACCTGTACTGAATGTGTCCACTCAAACAAGCTTCTCTGTGTGCGCCGTACTAGAGGGAACAACTGAAGCTTCTTCTGAGTGCCAAAGAAAGAGATGAGGGGGCGCGAGTCCCAGAGACCGTCAAGGTCCAGCTCAGGAGCACCATGGTACAGTAACTGACCCTCCTCTTAATTTCGACTGTGTGCTGCAGCTAGCTGCTGTTCCTCTCAACTGAACAGAAGTATCTTCTTAAGTCAGGGAACTGCTCTCTGTTTTTGTTATCACCTTATCTTGACCAGGGGTTTTTTCTGTTTTAAAAATTGAGGTTAGTGCGAGGATCAATACATTTCTTTCAAAGATATCATACCGTTACCATACGGTTGTGTGTCTGATCCAAGACTCTAATGAGCCCCTCATCATGGCACTACTTCGAGGCCAACACCAGATGGGTAATAAAGGTGCATTTAGAGAGCAGCCTGTGGAAGAAGGACTTGCTTTGGGTTTGGGGGCCTGTTCCTTTAGAACCAAACTCAAGGTAAAAAAGTAAGGGTTGTTATTCCTCTTATTCCCCTGTCAGTGCAAACACCTTGACTTTAGCATGAATAGCATAATGGCATCATCAGGGACCAACTAGTGTGCCATCATCTGACCTGTCTATTTATAGATGACTGTCATATGTTGTGGAAGCTGATCCAGTGAGTAGTGTCACTGAGACTAGGAGAACCTCGTGGATTTCATGCATTAACTCATTTCCACATGTTTACAGGGGGACTACTCTGGCCAGTCTGTTATCAAAGGTAAGTTGCTCAAGTTAAACTTGTATATATCCTCATAATATATCCCAATAAACTAAGAGTTGTAGCTTTTTGCTTATAAATCTTTTTTTAGCTGGAAAGGAAAGCCTCTTGGTGAAACATTCTCAGAGCCTGGATTCTGCTCAGGTAAGCCCTATAAATTACAACAATTCTGCATGGAAATTGTGCGCTCTGCAAATACACAGGACTCGCTGTTATCCTATAACCTCTAGCTGTTTGCCAGACAGTGTGTGTCAGCCACAAGGAGCTTATACTATAGCAGCAGTTTTAAGAGCATATTGCAGTAAGCTGCTGAGATTCATATTTCTAACCATTGGCACACCGTCCCATCAGCAGAAGTGAGATTTATGATTTATTAACTTGGTTCAGGCTTTAGGTAGATTATTTTTAATTCTTCCTATCCTCTCTGTATTCTGGGAACTGTTTAAAAAAAGACGAAGGTCACAGTAAATTCTGTACTGTAAAAATCCTTGCTAAATGTTATCTTATTTCAGGGAGTAAAATAAGTTTCTCCTGTGTTCAGGTCCTCCAGCCTCCTGCCCTGTCCCGCTCCCTGTCTCGTCCCCTAGAGCTGGGGCAGCCTGTGGTGAGCTGGGACCCTGCAGCGGAGTCAGAGGCCCTGCGGCGTGAACTGGACATGGTGAGGAAACAGCAGCAAACGGCAGAGGAGGACTCTGCCCGCCTTCAGTCTGTGCTGGCCCGTAAGAGCCAGGAGTGTCAGGAGCTGGCCCAGAGCCGCGAGGCCATCCAGAGGCAAGCGGATCAGCAGGTCCAAGAGCTAGAGGAAGCCCTGGGAGACGTCCAGAAGAGAATGCTGGACTCTGAGTCCAAGGTCAAGCAGCTGCAAGCCCACGTGGTGGCCGTCAAGGAGCACTTGGAAGGGCAGGCGGCAGAAGAACTCCGCGTCCAGCTCCAGGAGGTCAAGACCAAGTACGAAGGAGCCTCGGCAGAGGTTGGTCGCGTCCGCAACCGTCTCAAGCAGAGCGAAAAGGCTCTGGAGGAGTACAAGAGCAGCGAGGGCCAGCTGGCAGTGGAGGCGGAGCGGCTCGGTCAGGAGCTGGGTGCCCTGAAAGACGAGCGCGACACGTTGGCCCAGGCCCTCCTGGAGATGGAGACCCACAGGAGAGAGGCTCAGGCTCACGGAGGGGCCACCGTGCCGGCGGAGAAGTTTGACAACATGAAGAACCTGCTGACCAACGCAGTGGACGAGAAGGAGCGGCAGCTGGCCGAGCTGAGGGAGGACTACGACCGGGTGCTGGAGGAAGTGGCCGAGCTCCACCGCGAGCTGGACAACCGGTCAACCCAGGGAGGCCGGGCCACGGTGCCCATGGAGGAGCACCAGAGGGTGAGGGCCGCGCTGGAGGAGCAGAGCGCCTCCCTTAAAAGAAGGCTGGCGGACGTCACGGCCAAAAGCCAGGCACTCATCGGCGAGGTGGAGGAGAGCGAGGAGGAGAGGGACATCCTCCGCGAGCAGCTGGATGAGCTCCATAGCCGCATGGAGGCAGATTACGTCCCTCGCGAAGACCATGAGGCCCACGGGGCCATTGTAAAGGCCATGGAGGAGCTAGAGGACAAGCTGGTGGAAGCCAGTGAGAGATATGGAAAAGCCGAGGCCCAAGTCCAGCAACTTCAGACGGAGCGGGCTTCTCTGCTGGAGAAGGCTGGTCGTCTGGAGAGTTCCCAGGTTGAATCCCAGAGGCACCAAATGGAAATGAAGGCCCTGCTGGCTCGAAACTCTGAGCAGGGCACCGACGTAGAAGCCCTGCTGAAGAGGTGCGAGGAGCGAGAGAGGGAGCTTGTGCAGGCCACAGCCCAGAGGGAGACTCTGAGACAGAGCCTGGAGAGAGAGTACGTGCCCAGAGTGGAGCATGAGCAGGTGAAGGCGGAGACGAGCGCTGCTTTGAAGAAGGCCCAGGCCGACATAGCCAAGTTGGAGAACGAGCGGAGCGAGAACAGGGAGGAGTTGACAAAGGTAAATGAGGGAAGTGCCAAGTTGAAAGAAAAGTTGGAGAAAGTGCAGTTGCAGATCGAAAAGGACTACGTTAGTTTGAAGGACCATGAAGCTATTAAGAGCAAATTGAGCGCTTTGATTATTGAGGCGGAAAACAGAGCACAAGAGGCAGCTACAATGTACGAGTCTTCTCATGTGGAAACTGAAAAGCTTACGCACGAGATGGAGGCTCAGAGGAAAGAACTCGACACAATACATGAAGCCATTCAGTCCAAGTTTATCCCTTTAACAGCCATAGAAGAGAAAGAGAATTGTTACAATGCAAAACTAAAGGACTTGACACTGCAGCTATCGGAAGTTCAAGAGAAGTACGACCAGGAGAAGTCTGAGCGCGAGCGCCACCAGCAGGAGAAAGAGCAGCTGAGCGTGCAAATGGAGTCTGTTCAGCAGAGGTTAGAGACTGGCCTGCTGAGCAGAGAGCAGCACAAGGAAACCGAGGAGAGACACAAAGGCAGCATGGAAGCGCTGACTCTGAAACTTGTGGATCTGGAGCAGCATTACAAAGAGGTGACTGTTCAGAGGGCCGAACTGGAGGAGCAGAACGCCCTCTGCAACAATGAGATCCTCAGCCTCCAGCAACGGCTGGAATCAAAGACCTTGCAGCTGGAGCAATGCGAGGCACAGCGTCAGGCCCTGCAGGATGCTCTGCAGCTGGCCCAGCAGGAAGGGGAGAGGGCGAGGGAGACCCAGCGCGGTGAGGCTCAGCGGGCCTGTGCTTTGGAGAAGGAGCTCCGGGGACGCACCGAGGAGCAGGCCAGCCTCCTGCAGCAGCACGCCCAGGCCCAGGAGGCTCTGCAGGCTGAGGTGGCCACGCTGCGCCTGGCCCTCCGCGAGGAAGAGGAGAGCAGCACCCAGCGGGCTGAGGATGTGTCGGCGCTGCAGTCGGAGCTCCTCCACGCCACCCAGGCTCTGGAGGATCTCCGCGACAAGGACGACCAGATGAGCCAGCTCGCGGCCGTGAATCGCCGACTGGAGGAGGAGGTGGCCGAGCTGGGCGACAAGCTCACGGCACTGGCCGAGGAGTGTGAGCAGCTGCAGCTGGAGGCTGGCCAGGCCCGGGAGAGAGAGGGCCAGGCCAGGACAGAGACAGGGACCCTGCAACAGAAGAGCGAGGCCATTGAGAGGGAGATACGAGAGCTGAAGGAAAGATACGACAAGTCGCTCAGCACCATTGGAGATCTGCAGAGGAGAATACAGACTTCGGCGGAGCAGACAGAGGTCAAAGACCTAAAGGTAGAGATCATGGGACTACGTCACCTATCTGATTACATACTGCCACTTACTCGTTGTACATCTGTGATATCACTTTGTGTTCCCACTGATTCTAAAAGCAGTTTGTGTGTGTGTCTCCAGATCACAGAGCTGTTGCTTGACGTGGAGCGCCTCAAGCAGGCCCTGAACGGTCTGTCACAGCTGGCCTACGCCGGCAACGCCCCCAAGAGACAGACGCAGCACATCGACACACTCCAGGCCCAGATCAAGAGCCTGCAGCAGCAGCTGGCTGTTAGTATACACTAATACATAAGTATAAAATTACTAGTCAGACAGAATCATGGGTTAAGACAACACTATTTTGTCATTTGATGAGTCAAAGTTACTGCATTACTGTAGCACTTAGCTGGCCCAGACAAGCAGGGAAGAATAAGCAAAAACTTGAATGAATTGTAAAGGTAATTGCTGCCACATAATGGCATGAAAGGAAACATTTTGATGCCATGCATTCTAAGAAAAATAATTCTAGAGAAACAGATGTAGCTCAATTATACTGTATTCCACATTGTACTGCAATATGGAATTTGAATAATCTATTTGAAATCTACCAGATCTGATTCCCAAGTACAGAAAAGGTGAAAGTGGACTAACAAGTGAAGTCTTAGATCCATAAAGTATATCACAGTCTCCCAGTTTGCCTTCCGTAGCAATTTAGTCTCTCCGTCACTCTCCTACTCTCTCTTTCCCCATATCAGGATGCTGAGAGGCAACACAGGGAAGTGGTTTCAATTTATCGAACCCATCTACTCAGTGCGGCACAGGTAATTGGCTGTGGGAACTTCTTATGACTTATTTTCAATTTGTTCAATGTCTGATAAGGTACATTTTGCCGTTTCATGTTTTGTTTACACAGCTGTATATGTTCCGTGTTGATGTGGCTCAAGGGCTGTTTGTGTGGAACAAAAAAACACAAACAATTACTCCAAGGTGGAATTGTTTTTTGACAAAAAAAAAAAGTTATAAAAATCATCCCCAAAAATAAAAATGATTAATTCCGCACACAAAAAAAGATGCAGATAAATAGCCAGTCATGATGTACTGTATATTTCATCCTTTTGCAATTCCAAATGTGGGTGTGGATTTCCAAATGTGATATTTAGGTTGAGCCAGATCGAAGATATTGTCTGTCAGTCCACAGGCTGGTTACCAAAGCCCTGTCGAGTCACTAGTCCACATCCTGTCCTCAATGGTTGTCCCTCGTGACAGCATATACATAGTCTCCTAATTATTATCAATTACACCCTGAACAAATTAACCTTGTGAAAACTCCCCTTGGGGGTCAATCTGATAGCCAGTGCGCCCTGCTGAGAGTAGAAATCCAAACTGCTGAACACCACCACAGCGAGTTACCCTTGGCCATCATAACTGTGAAATACTGGACAGGCGGATTAGCCAGCTCTCTCATTGTTGTCCCTGTGCTGTCTCCCAGGGCCACATGGATGAAGACGTCCAAGCAGCCTTACTGCAGATCATCCGCATGAGACAGGAGTTTGTGTGCTGAACCCCCCTCCCCCACCAGCCAAACACTAAGCTATCGCTGACTCAAATCCACCATCCCCCACCCCCTTGGTCACTGAGCGCCCCTGCTGTGGTCCCTGTGGGTGTGTACGTTCTTGAACGTGTGTTTGCATCTCCCTGTTTGAGTGTGTTTCTCTTTGAGTGTTGGCGTGGGATGCATCCGGACTAGAAACATACATCATGGCATTGTTTTTTTTTACTGCTCCATAATCCCCTTCAATGCTTAGATTAAAGGGGTTTCTACTGGAGTACACCTTAGTGTTATGAATATGGAGGAGCCCAGAAACAATTGATCGGGCAATGATGTTTTATAGGTACTGCCAGTACACCTGCCACATTTCTCTATCCAAGCTTTTCCTCTGAATGACCTGTGGAATGTCATTATGTAATTGTATAGTCATTTGGGACATCTATGTTCTCCATAAATATCAGCATAATATTCTGGAAATGACGTTTTGAACTCACTGTATTTTTAGTGTTTCTTCTGGTCAGTGGCCTCCTGAAGATGAGTGATGAACATGAATATTAAGTCAATGCTGGATTTGAGTCACTGTGTTTGGTGTAGAAATCACTTTGCTGTGTTCGACAGTTTGCAGTGCGGTGTCAGTCCGTTCCTGAAAAGAGAGCGGCCTCTAGTGGCGAGACTTGGCAGGCCAAGTTCATTATGTAATGATTGAGTTGGACTAGGAGAGGGCAACTCTGGTGTCCTTAAGGAGTCAAACATGAGTTTAAATTTACACGGATCCATGCAATTATTGATCAAAAATATCACTGATTCCTGAAAGCATACATTTGTTATGAATGTATAAAGGGATCTCACATGATCACTCTTTTGATTATTGAATAAATCTGGTGAACCTGGTGCTATTCTGCAAGTTTCTCCTGAATATATTTTACAGGGCTGGCCAAAAACCTGCTGCACCCAGCACACTCCTTGAGGACCGGATTTGCCTACTTCCAAACCAGCTCTTTACTAGTTGTGGTTCATTGTAGTGGTGGTGTGAAAGTTGAGCAAGTCTCTTCTGCCTTTACACTGATATATTTTTTCATGGCTTTGTACTATTTTGATTACTAAACACAATTACGACGTTATTATTTAGCGCATTTGGAGTAGAATGGCATCAAACTCTCCTGTTCATGCTAACCTTTAGGATGCCATTTGGAAGTTATTACACTAGGCTATTTATGTTTGATTGACCAGAAGGTTATATCTTAAAAAAAAATGACGCCCTTATGCTGCTATGGATCTAACCTAGCTACAGTACATTAGCATGATTTGCCTAAGAAAATGGGTGATTTCTAATGTCTAACCATTTACTTTTAATACGTTGCTACTGCTAACCATTGACTATTTGATCTAGTCATCAATTGTAAAGTAAAAATTTAAAATCTTAATTTGCATAAACAGGATATTTGGAAAAGTATTTGTTATTTGTTTTATGCAGTTAGACAATCCAATTTGCTATTTAAAATTCAGTAATTTTTTAGCTACACCAATATTTGAAACTTGGTTGTGTTTTTCTATCAAATATCTGTTGTGTTGTGGATTAGCAATGCGAACTTCAATAAAAGTGCCTAATTTAGAATTGTATGTTGGTCTATTGAGTCCTTCTGCAATGTCTCTAAATAAAACCGATTGAGAGTTTGAGGAAACCCACTGATACCTCCACGCAATGATAACATTTTAGTTCAGTTAATGGACAACCTGCTAGTATATTGGTGTTCGGCTACAGCCACATTCCTCTTCAATTCTGTTTTGTCCTCACTGCATCAACCGACATCAAAGTTCTAATGGCATATTTATCATCCTTGAATTGCAACGGGGGACTCCATTTGAATTGGAGCGTTATGTTGTTCACAAGTCGTCTTTGAAACAGAAATTCAACTCTTGAGGGCGGTTCATGTGGTTTCACTTTAAGCACAATCAGCCCAGGAATGAGAATGAGTACCTCTTTGGCACACAGCATTCCCTTTTATCTCGCACATTGTAGTCTTTCAATTGCTTTTTTTCCCTTTTCTTTTATCCTCTTGCTTTTTCTTCCCTTCCCATTGTTACTCTTTTTTGTTGTAAATGTTGTATTATAATGTTATTTTTTTTTTTAAGTTGGACAGGTAAAAGCCATCCCAGATTGCGATTATGTGGAAACTGCATTTTGTTATCATGTGTTTGACACCACTGATCTTACACAAGGGATTCCTTCCAAACTGGGATACGCTCAAGCGTAAACTCACACCCCTTCTAAATTGACACAAGACATGTCCTGGAGTTGATTGCTGTAAGATTTAAAGCCCAGCCGTTTCCAACGGCAGGCCCCCATCCTCTTTTGTTTTATGACTCGTTTCTTTGCAGTCTGCACTAAACAAGATATGCTCAGCAATTATAGCAAATATAATTCAATATGTTGGGAGATTTTTTTTCCCTTTAATCTCATTTCCAGGGGCCAAAGCAAGACCATATGTAGACTTGTGGCTTTTTGACCCCCCCCCCCACCCCCTGTTTATCATCAACCCATAAAGATCTTAGCCTAGTCTGTCCTCCTTTCCCATACTCACATGCCTTCTGTTGAAAAGAAACACTTGAGAAACATGCAGATGGATGCCCCCCCCTCCCCCCCAACAAAAAAGGCCACTCC
>JAVQJS010101000.1:0-21756 GCA_036024795.1 Galaxias rostratus
TCAGGATGAGTCAAACGCAATTGCTTTGAAACATTTATGTCATAAGAGTAAAAAATTATTAGCCACTAAATTTGAATATCAAGCGAATATCAAACGTAATGCTATCTTTACCGCGGTGAGTTTTAGAACTTCGAGAAAAATAACTTAATTGTACAGCATTTTCAATGATTTAAATACATTTCTGTTGGTCTACCCCAAGTTCTTGTGACTCCCCAAAAGACAATACTCAATCACCTTTCTCACTTAGGGCTCTCCTCTTTTCCTAATCAAAGGCATGAGATCAATTGACTCCAGATCAGCTGTCTTTAACCAATACCCTGACTTTCTATGTTTTTATGAGTTTGTCAATTGCCTGCATTCTTTCGTTGTTTTGCCTGGAGGACAACCAATCAGAGTGAGTTACCATTGTTACAATAATTTTCTTCACCCATTGGGGCCTTCAATATATCACATCATTATCTGATAACTTTGCCTATCAACTAATTGTAATATTACTTGGTATTATTCCTGGATGACCTTTGAAGTTGATTACACGCAGGTACACACTTAGCACAATAAAACCTATATTCACGAGCATTTTTGAAGTTCTTTTGTCTTCTTTGCCAGGAGTAAAATAATTATACTCAACAAACGGTAGAAGTATTTAGCACTGTGAAGTTAATGATACCTAATGTAAAATAAAGTGTGCAATAAAAAAGGAGTAAAGCAAAAGGCATTTGTCATTGGAATTTATTCCGAATGTTGACAATAAGTGAGGTGATGCCTAGTTTACTATCACTTAGCTAGTAATATTGTGAAGCCACCTCAGCTTATTGACTTCAGGTCCAAAAATATATGTTATTATAAAGTCTGCTTTGACCCACTCTCTGGTTGGGGCATGCGACATGCTCTAATTATCATCACATATATGCCACCATTATTCCATGTTGTCCTAAGTAATTTTGCTCCATTTAACAAATCCTCCTGGCCACTTACTTTAGTGCTAAGTGTTTTCCATACCAGAAGTGTTCAGATGAATTAATTTCCAAGGCAACGGATTTGACATGCAAAGGCTTAAAGAGGCTTCAGGACGCATCTGTTTACTGTGTGGCTGTGGCAGGACTATAAATGTTTAATTTTTTTCCTAGAATCAAGTCTTAGTTACCACAAATTTCAGAAAACAAATTGGGCTAAGACTGTGTTGCATGCTGCTGTATTTGAGCAGATAGATTAGTACATTTAAACAATCTCTACGATTTATTTCAGATTTTAGATAGGTATAACTGTTTAACCCGATTTTCATTACATACAGTATCTCAAAAACCCCTCATGCAGTGTGCAACTTGTATAATGTGAACTGAATTCTTCATGGATTTACAAGATTGAAGAACCTTGAGTGGAATTTAGCCTGATTCTGTTATTTTTCAAAATAACATGTAACTAACCTGTTGACATTAGAAGTGAACTAATTCGTGCTCAGCCAAGATGTCTGGACAACCAGTTTATTGGATAGGTTAAATAGGCTGCATTACTTACGATCACTGATAATCTGTGTGAAGAAGGAGTAAAACGTCCTTTTTTCATAAGGCCGGTTAACTTGGCTACTGCTGAAGAGCACCATGTAAAATTATAAAGAAAAAAAACACTAAGCTACTTTGACTCTTTGACTCCAACGTTTTCTTGGAAAACAGCACCCATGATTGCTGGGAAATGTATAACATGGATCCTCACAGATTAGAAAAGGTAGGATAAGAGATTATATATATAATGTGGTATTTGTTGGCGAATTTGTGTTTGCAGAGATTGCAAATGCTGTTGATTCAAGCATTGTGGCAAATTGGTCAATGTTACCTGATGTTAGGGTAATTGTACTGTAAGTACAGTATACATCATCATTGTTTTAAACTATGGTTTCTGAATTACTATTAGATAATGGCCCAAAATTAGGGGGTTTATTTTTTTTATTGTATTGTGCACTCGATGGTCTGGTCTCTGTAAGGAAGAATTAGGAAGAATTGAGGCAATATTGAGGGAAGCAACTTATTAAGTTCCAATATGGGAGCTCATAGAGATTATTTAACTAGAAATCATATCTGGACAACCGCAAGCTCAGGAATGATAGACAGTTCTGTAGATGGACAGTGGGGGGTTATGAAGTTAAATAAATGTGATTGCTATGTTTATCTTACTTGTACATACACTATTCAATCTGTTACGTGGAGTCCATGCCATTCAGTTCATGGATGACGTGTTGCCTCCACATGCCAGTCTCAAGCACATGAGGCTGGGGAATGTATTAAACTTAGATATTTAAGTGTAGAACGCCATGGGTGGAATATCTTTTGCAGAAGCTAACGTTGAGAGCATTCGTTTGAGCTCTTCAAGCCAGGGTGGTTAGTTAGTTTACTGTGTTTGTCTGTGGTTAGGGCACTGGGGGAGAGGAGAGGCTCCCTGAGCCATTTTTAGAACCTCTGTGCTTAACATAGAATCAGAGGTCAAATCTACTGATAAGCCAGTCATACAAAAAAGCACGGTGACTCTCACTTGCAACATTACATTATTGATATAAGGGGTCATTCACCCATGAGTGGGCTAAATTTAGAAAGGTATGTCTGGCAGAGATAATTTAACTAATGATTTAACTTGACCCCCAGTTAATTCAGTTAGATGTCCAATGTTTGGGAACTTATTACTAATTATTTTAACTGCAACACAAATGATTAAAAGCAGTTTGATACACTAAACTACCTATAATAAATTTCACAGCATCAACCTTTGAAAAACACTTCTCTGCAGATGTGAAATCAGAAGGACTCAAAACATCTTTGGCTCGTCTGTTAAAGTTACAGGCTAGGTAATTTTCACAGAAGAAAGACATAATAAAACTACTGAATGTTAACCAGAGAAACGTTATTTAAATTGTAAGTCGAATAACTGAATTCGCACTCCCTAAAATAGATCTGCCACATATTGCAATGTGCTGCCAGGTGAAAGGTCATGTCACATGTAATAAGACTCGAAAGGCCTCAGCACTTTTAGAATATACAAGAGGAAAATAAAACTGAACAGATTTAAGAAGTACAGTTCCAATCTATGTGTATATGGCAATATACACTCTTTATTTGGTTACATGAGAATAGTTTTGCAAAAATCCGAAATTGCATCATATGAACTCAGGCAATAACTTGTGTTCAGGAGCATATGTTTGTTTATGTGGGTGTACACCTCCATGACCAGATGGGGTGAGTATTAAGAGAGGACGGGAGTTTGTGTGTTTACAGAGGACACCGTCATTTTTGGACATCCCACATTTACTGGGCATAAAAACAGTTTAGGTCTTCATTCGGTGGTATTCACAGTCCACTGGCTCTGCACTCACCATACACCTAGATACACACAGACAGGCTCGTTTAGAAAGAGGAAGAAGACTCTGTTTCATTCCTAGCCAGAACAAGATGTTGAAGATGCCTTTCAACCACAGCGCAATGGTAGAGAGAGTCCTCCTGGTAAGGCACACTGAGCACCGCTCATTCTCTATTTAGATATTACAAACATCAGGCATCTGCCTTGATTACGTTACTTTTCATCCTATACTAGAGGGTTCGGACCTCTGAATCTTGTGTGAGAAGAGGTTCTAGGTGAGGTACTATGTCTCAGATGTTAAATCTGAAAGTGGTCCTCTCTTGTTGAAGGGAAAACTTTGCCTTAACAAAACTTGTCAGGGTAACTTTTAGTCTTGAGTGGGGTTTTGTTGCTTTGTCTATTATATGTCTTACTTTTAATTTGAGTCTGAGCTTAAATAAAATGATAAACTATAACATTTGCTTTTGTCTTGCTACCTTCTGTATCTAACTATTCATATTTTGTTCCGCTTTAATAATCTACTTTTAAAATGTCACTCTTCTCCACTGCTAGTAGTATTTTCTTATATTGTTACCTTTTCACAATATGCTTGGCAATGTATCAAAAGAGGATTAGCATTTAATGATGCCACAAATTCTATATCCTAGCCTCAAGCAACACAAATGTCACAATAATCTATTGGTATGACCTGACAGCTGTTCCACTCTTCCGTCTCACAGGTGGATCAGATCCTGTCAGAGTTCAGACTGAACAAGGAGGAACTCAATGAAGTGATGAAGCGGATGCAGCGAGAGATGGACAGAGGACTGCGTATTGAGACTCACGAACAAGCCAGTGTCAAAATGCTTCCTACCTATGTCTGCTCCACCCCAGAGGGATCAGGTTAGTAATCACCACTGATGGAAGAGATGATCCTCTCTCATTAAGTGATTGTATTAACTTATTTTTGAACTCTTCTTTTCGATTTTGTATCATTAGTTTGAGGACAAGTGCCTTGTTTACAATCATGGTGCTTATTCCTGTGTATTTTGTCAGAGGTGGGCGATTTCTTGGCCCTGGACCTTGGTGGCACTAACTTCCGTGTGATGTTAGTGAAGGTTGGTGATGATGAAAACAGAGGCTGGAAGGTTGAGACAAAGCATCAAATGTATTCAATCCCTGAAGACGCCATGACCGGAACTGCTGAAATGGTGAGTGCCTAATAGCGTTTATAGGTTTACTATAAGTAATAGTAACAAAGATAACCTACCTTAAAATGATTTCTTTCTAAACACTCAGCTCTGACATTGTACCACTCTTGCTTTACATCTCTTTGCAGCTTTTTGACTACATTTCAGAATGTATCTCAGACTTCCTGGACAGACATCATATCAAACACAGGAAGCTTCCTCTGGGCTTCACCTTCTCCTTCCCTGTGCGACACGAGGATATTGACAAGGTACTTTGGGATAATAGTTTGGGACTAATTATGTGATTTATGCAACATTAAAAACCATCAACTGAACTACAAGATGCAACTTGTATACAGCAGCATAATTGTTGTCATCTTATTCGTTTTCTCTATGAACTTTTGAGATGTATTTTTTTGTTATAGGGCATCCTAATAAACTGGACCAAAGGTTTCAAGGCCTCAGGGGCTGAGGGGAACAATGTTGTTGGCCTACTTAGAGACGCTATCAAGAGAAGAGGGGTATGTTTGACTGATCTGTGTTGACACAGCCATGTGTTAGATAAATAATTACTTTGTGTAGTAGAATTTGCCCCTCACAATAAAGTGACTCATTGCTAACCTGATGTACCAATCATGTTCAGGACTTTGAAATGGATGTGGTCGCCATGGTGAATGATACAGTTGCAACCATGATCTCTTGTTACTATGAGGACCGCAGCTGTGAAGTTGGAATGATTGTTGGTGAGTAACCATGCACACAGACAAAACAAAGCAACACACACCCACACACAGAGAGAACAACTCAACGTCACACCATTTTAATACCTATATTTGTTTCCAGGCACTGGCTGTAATGCATGCTACATGGAGGAGATGTGCACTGTGGAGCTTGTGGAAGGCGAGGAGGGCAGGATGTGTGTGAACACTGAGTGGGGGGCCTTTGGTAATAATGGAGAACTGGAGGAGTTCAGGCTGGAATATGACAGAGTGGTAGATGAGACCTCCCTGAACCCACGAAAGCAGCTGTGAGTATTCCACCATGTATTACAAAGTTAAGGTTCCCATTGCAGATGGGGAAAGGACACGTCTGTTTTGATGTTGTGTTTATATATTGATAGCTTTCACTGGACTAAAGCAAAGAGTACATTCCCTCTCACACGCAGATGAGCAAGAAAACGTGCCCGTCTCAGCTGACTCTCGCCAGCGAGCTTGGTTCGGTTGCGAAGTAACCAGTAGTTTTTCCTGTCTGTGTATTTGAGTGGTCAGAGTCTTTATACGTCAGTGGTCGGTCGGAGGATAGAGGGGTGGTCAGATTAATTACCTCTTTCTGCAGCACTTGCGGGTGCTTGCAGGGCCTAATGACTGTTTACTGTTCATAGAGACACCTCTCTCACACAGGCAACCGCTGAGCTGAGCCTCTCTCTCAGCCCCTTTTAGCTCTATTGTTCAGATATCCCTTTCCCTTGCCTCTCTCTTGCCCATCATGTCGGCACACATGCTTTGTGACGCACTTCTCTCTTTCTTCCCCTTTCACCTTCATTCATCCGCTCATTCACTCTCTCCTCTCCCCCTCTACAATTCTTCCTGCAGATATGAGAAGTTGATCAGTGGGAAGTACATGGGAGAGTTGGTGCGACTCGTGCTGCTGAAGTTGGTCAATGAGAACCTGCTTTTTAATGGCGAAGCCTCCGATCTTCTAAAGACTCGTGGCAGCTTGGAGACGCGCTATGTCTCCCAGATAGAGAGGTAAGACCAGCAAGGTTACAGCCATCATGTACAGGTTTTACTTTCCATGCCTTTTATGTGACCTATCTTTTCCCCTTTCTGTGTGTTAGTGACTCTGGGGACAGGAAGCAAATCTACAACATCCTCTCAACACTGGGCGTGCTGCCGTCAGAGCTGGACTGTGACATTGTGCGCCTGGTCTGTGAGAGCGTGTCTACTCGCTCAGCTCACATGTGTGGGGCGGGCCTGGCTGGTGTAATTAACAGAATGAGAGAGTCTCGCTGCCAGGAGGCTCTGAAGATCACTGTGGGCGTTGATGGGTCGGTCTACAAACTGCACCCACGGTGAGGAAAAGGGTGAAGGTGGGAGGCAATATGGGATGGAGGGCCTGTGGGAACTGAATGAGGGAACAATAAGTGATATTCGATTCTAAAAAGTCTGTTTGCCTCCTTAGTTTCCAGGATAGGTTCCACAAAATTGTCAGGGATTTGTCGCCTCACTGTGAAATCACCTTCATTCAATCCGAGGAGGGCAGTGGACGCGGGGCAGCTCTGATCTCAGCAGTTGCCTGTAAGATGGCTGCGTCCATGCTGACACAGTGAATGGTCCACAGCAGCCCCCAACCGGTAGGGAGAGATAGAGGCAAAACTGAACTCTGATGTGTGACGGAGTCCTCTTCCTGGAAGACAAAATTACTGCTTAATGATCGGGCTTTTGCTGGCATGGCATTAATTAAAATCGGGTGAGAGGTGCAGTGTGTGTATGGCAGCTCTTTCCACTTAAATATTTCCTAGAAAGATTATTACACCACAGCATGTACAACATTTTGTAATAGACTATTTTTGTTGTAATCATGGTATGCACTTTTTAACATGTATTCTAAATATAACCCAACAGCATACATAACATCAGGTGTAAATCATTAGGCTAATGTGTACATGGTAATAGCGGAGTGAGAACCCAGGTACTGTTTATATCAGAGGTTTTGTAGCTTGCACTCTGATGTAATACCTGTGAAAACAATGCAGATTATCTTTTCTTATGATGATACTTCTCCATATAAATGCTACATCTACATAGTCTCCTTATTATACAGCTAATTGGGATTGTTGTTTAGTTGTAGTTGTCTGTTTGAGAAAGGAAATATTTATTTGATATCGTATTTATAAAAGTTTACACAATGACCGATATGAAGCATTTAATTTATGTTATGTTGCTAATGGTAATGCTTATGGAATATTTATGTGTGCACGATTTAATGTTGTAAATAAAGATGCTCTAACATGCAATACGGTTTCTGGTTGTGTGTGACCGCAGTGTTCAACCAATTCATATTTGAACTAAATGGGTGTACATTGATGTCACGTGGCCACTCCATCCATCTCCCATTACAGACACCCTCTCCTGTCCAGTGTCCCTTTTCAGTCACTTTATCTCATGGCGCCCTGCCCACCTTCTCCCACTACCCTTTTTTATCTCCCTTTTCCAGACCCGAGGAATCTAAAGGCTTCTGTTTTTATCAGGCCCTTGCAATGAGAGAGAGAGAGTGGAGATGGCCATGTAGGGAACTATGGTGCCAACCATAGGCTTGTAATAGGAAGGTGGCAGATAACAAAGGTGCTACATAAACCCTCCTCAACATCTTACTAGGTCTGGGAGCAAATATCTATACCACGCAAGCACACAGACATGGTGAGTACAGCACTTCTCTAAAAGTGATATTTACTCCCTAAGGATCACTGCTTGGAAACGGGTCATGTTATGCTAAGATTTATGCAACCAAAAAAAAGAAATTGTATTTTATAATATGTAGTATATAATGTTAAATTTCCCCGAGATGAAGATTAAAACATTAAATGATCCGTTAGCTCATTTAAATGTATATTTAAATAAAACATACATTATTGTTATATCATAAAATTAATCTAGTGGCTTCGCAAATTTCACAACACAACACTAAATAAAATAAATTTAAGGAATCCATGAAGTAGCGCTTTATGGATTGTGCAGGTAATGGCGGAAACTCTGCTTGAGTACAGTTCAGTTTTGGATCTATGAGCAATGTCATGTTGTCTTTTAATATTTTCACCCCTTTACATAGTGGTCTCTTTCCACAGTATTTTCAAACAACATTATAATGTGCTCCTGCAGATTAAACAAAACATTTTAACATGATTGATGACGGGATGTGGCAGCACATTTTGTTGGGCACATAGTACATAGTAATTTATTTTTGTTTTTCAGGCTAGTAAGAAGGCTGCCAATAAAAGGCAGAGGGGAGCACAGAAGGCATGTTCTAATGTCTTCTCCATGTTTGAGCAGTCTCAGATTCAGGAGTTTAAAGAGGTGGGTTTGTTGCTGCTTTGCCACTAAGATAAAATACAAACCAATGGGTGGTTTGTTTTTTTTTCATTTGAAAAACTGTGTTTATATTCTTATATTTAGGCTTTTGGCTGTATTGACCAGAACAGAGATGGTGTAATCTCAAAACAAGACTTGAGGGAAACCTATGGTCAACTAGGTACTTTTTAAATTGTCTATTTATACATTTTACTTCAATCCCTGTGAGAATGTTTCAAAAATTATTTCTATTTGTGAAATAATTTCAGGAAAGCTGAACACAAAGGATGAGGAGCTGGAGGAGATGTTAAATGAGGGAAAGGGTCCCATCAACTTTACTGTGTTTCTTACTCTCTTTGGGGAGAAACTCAATGGTACGGGTTCTTGGTTTCCCCATTAAGCTGATATACACATATACGACATTTTCTGAATAAACTTGCTCCAGTCACTTAAACGAACAACATTATATACAGCATCTTCATGCTTTTCCATTATCAAATGTATCATGACTTGAGGAACATTCTCTTTGCGCGGAAGTCAGTTTATCTGAGATGAATATGATTGTAGCCTAATGTAAATGTTAATTCCTTAAAGGCACTGACCCTGAGGACACCATACTTGCTGCCTTTAAACTATTTGATCCAAATGGAACAGGTTTTGTAAACAAGGACGAGTAGGTTTAATCGTTTTTTATTACAAATTCTTTAAAAAAAAAAACTGTACAATGCAATTATTGACGGTGAATAATCTAGAATCATTTTTGCTGTCCATTTTTCCTCAAGATTTAGACGGTTATTGATGCACCAGGCAGATAAATTCACAGCAGAAGAGGTGGGTTTTGCTCCCAAAAAATTTCTTTATTAATTTATTTGTAAAAATGTTTTCCAAATATATTTCACAAGTACACTGTGCAGGTTGACCAGGCTTTTGCAGTAGCTCCCATTGATGTGGCTGGAAACATTGACTACAAGTCACTCTGCTACATCATCACACATGGAGATGAGAAGGAAGAATCCTAGGGGTTCTGGCTACGTGTTTTTTGATTAATTGCTGTTCTAGTGCAATGAGTCCCAGAGTAGAATAAACTGTGCTCATCATACAAACCTGTTTCCTGGTGTCACAATGAATTGCATTTGTCCATTTATATAGTTAAAACAAACTTAAAAATCACCTATTGTTGTACTCATGTTGCACTCTTATGTCACAATGATAATCTCCCTACAGTTGCATGAATGTAAAAGTTATGTCCATAAAGATGTATTCTTTGACTGCATCGAGGCTGTGCATGCTTTGTGTGGCTATTTAGGGTTCTGTTGCCATGGACACGAAAACAAACCACTTTATGAGCAGGATAAGAAGCTAGTTAGCTTGGCTCAGTACACAGCAAGACAAGAGTTTGAACACCACGTTAGTGGGCTACCTGCACATACTGCAAAATCCGAGAATATACATTTAATCACATTTGAGATGTAGTTATTTAATAGACATGCCTATATCATCTGGAGCAACAGGCAGGGTGGATGTTGGGATTGATACATCAATTTCATGGACACCAGATCATGGAGTCAAACAGATTCAGGGGGCTAAACCTTCATCAAACGGTCCATTTGATTCCTATTTGAAAAGGTTGGTGGAATTTCAGAGAAAACATTGTGCATTGTTAAATAAACACTGAAATTAAATTATCTACTCAGTATCTAATGTTTTTTTTTTTTAGGTCTAAATGGTTTTATATGGGGATATTGCTGCTGCAGTGGTACAACAAGGACATACTTTATGAGTAAACTCGCGGAATGTGTGATAAGATATTATATTATAAGATATTATATTTCAATATCCAGCATGAAGAATAATAACTGGTATATAGATATACAACAAACATATCGGGTAATACTCTCGTCAAGTAAAAAAAATGCTTGGTGATGAGGAGATAATAATAATAATTCATGACATTTATATAGCGCTTTTCCTAATGCACAAAGACGCTTAAACAGGAATTACGAAGTAATCGTAAATTAACAATCAGAAAGATTACCTGCACAGCTCCGTACGGCGGAAGGCGGAGGCTGCATTCTTCTAAATCTTTCTTCTGAATGTAAACATCACTAGCACGTTAATAATCAATAGCCATAAAGTCGCAGACTGAGTCCCTACACTCCTACAAGGGGATCTCCATATTTAGTGACGTAATGACACGCAAAAAAGATTGAGATAGTTTCGTAGTCCGAGGTTCATGAAGAATAAGGTTCTGGTGAATTAATGAACAATGAGCAGACATTTGTGGTACACCTACAGTGAATTATTATCTACAAAAAGGTTCACAGTAACCCAAAACCCTAAAGGTCTTTTTTATAATCCTTAATGCTTTTGAAGATTGAACTAGATTTGCAACTTGATGTTCCTTTCCCCAACTTAGATGACTCCCCAGGCCAGCGAAAAAGTTTCTTTTTTTTTTTCTTCAAATTGATTATATATATATCATATGTAAATAAGTATTCACACCATTTGCTGTGACACTCAAAATTGAGCTGATCATCCTGGGGATGTTTCTACAACTTGTTTGGAGTCCACCTCTGGTAAATTCAATTGATTGAACATGATTTGGAAAGGCACACAAGTTCAAGTTGTCTTTAAATGTATATATATATATATATATATAGATAGATAGATATATAGATATATAGATATATATTATATTGTATGTTTAACTCAGCAACAGGATTCTATAGAGGCACAAAGTAGGTTACAGAAGAAATTCTGCAGCATTGAAGGTTCCAACCAGCACAGTGGTCTCCATAATTTATAAATGTAAGGCGTTTGGAACCACAAGGACTCTCCCTAGAGTTTGCCACCCGGCCAAACTGAGCAATTGGGGGAGAAGGGCCTTGGTCAGGGAGGTGACAAAGAATCAAATGGTCACTCTGACATGGCTCCAGCGTTCCTCTGTGGAGATGGGAAAACTAGAAGGTCAACCATTTCTGCAGCACTCCCGCAATCAGGCCTTTATGGTTGAGTGGCCACATGGAGGCCACTCTTCAATAAAAGGCACAAGACAGCCTGGAGTTTGCCAAAAGGTACCCAAAGGATCTCAGACCATGATAAACAAAATTCTGTGGTCTGATGAAACAAAGATTAAAGTATTTGGCTTGAATGCCAAGTGTCCTGTCTGGATGAAACCAGGGATTGCTCATCACCTGGCCAGTACCCTCCCTAAAGTGAAGCTTGGTAGTGGCAGCATCATGCTGTGGGAGTGTTTTTAAGTTGCAGGAACTAGTCAAGCTCAAAGAGAAGATGAATGCAGCAATCTAGAGAGATCCTTGACGAAAACCTGCTCCAGAGTGCTCTCAACCTCAGACTGGGCCAAAGGTTCACCTTCCAACAGGACAACGACTCTAAGGCGCACAGCCAAGATAACAAAGAAGTGGCTTGGGACAAGTCTGTGAATGTCCTTGAGTGGCCCAGCTAGACCCCTGACTAGAATCCGATTGAGCATTTTTATAAAGATCTGAAAATGGCTTTGCACCTACTTTACCTATTCAAACTGATGGAACTTGAGATAATCTGCAAAGAAAAATGGGAGAAACTGCCCCAAAATAGATGTGCCAAGCCTGTAGCATAATAACTGAGAAGACTTGAGATTGTAGTTGTTACCAAAGGTGCTTCAACAAAGTATTAAAAGGTGTGAATACTTATGTAAAGTAAAATTATTTTTTATTTCAACATTTTGAATACATTGGGGTTGTAACATAAAATGTGGAGTAAGTTCAATGGTATGAATACTTTCCGGATGGACTGTATATGCACTATTTAATTGAAATGTTGTCTCTATTCTACATTAAAGTCACACCATATTCAAATCAATTTATAAATGATAGACAGACATCTGGATGCTTCCTTATTAATTACCAATTGTGAATAAGGTTAAGAATAAATATTACCCAACTAATCACTATATGCAGAATTTTAAGAGACAAACTTATCTTTTTGTGATAAATGTCCGGTTTCCCACCCATTTTGGCACTGTCCTCATGCCAGGAAATTCTGGCAAGACCTTTGCATATTTCTCATTGATCATATAAGAGAAAAAATGTTTATTATTAAAAGAAAACATTGTGTTTGGTTTCTTCAAATACCCAATAAATTGGCAATGATGTTGGCAATTTTTTTTTATTTTGCAATAGAAGACCTAATTTGTTTTCCTAAGGGATATTGAGCAAAATGCAATGAGTAATGCGATGTGTGAAGCCTCTCTTACAGTAATTTTTTTGCAATAGAATTTGACTCGATCAATGTAACCTACAGATATCTGGAAATAAATCAAATGGGGAAGAAAAGGCTCAATGAGAACACCATAGTCGTAAGTACATTTCTTTCTTTAGAAACTTTGTTGTGACAGTTATTTATAGTTCAGCATTGGTATTTCTGCTTGTGGTTTTATGATTGTTGTTTGACCAGGGTCATGATCCAGGAGCACAGGATTCCACTCTTCTCACTGGGTTTGAAGGTGAGAGTCTGATGAAAGCAAAGTTTGATTTGCAGGTTTAATTAACTCCAACTAATTAATTCATGTCAAGCGTGTAATTTCAGAAAAATATTTTCAATTGGCTCCAGGTACAACACAAGCAGATGTTGAACACAAAAATGGCCAGAATGGGGACTTAAATACCTCAAGAAAATGTAGTGAAGACAGTTTGAAAAAGTCCAAAACATGTACTCTTCTCTAGGAAGGATTTCCCTTGTCACAATGCTCTGCTTTATAGCTAGGCCAATATACCATGATGTATCCCTTATGTGCCAAATCCTTACATCTACAGTTATTAATGTTTTTGTCTTTTCAACAATTCAACCCTAAATTGTTGTCTCTTAAACTCATCAGTGTTAACAAGGTTCTTTGAACAAATTAAATGTATTGTGCAGTGAACAATTTAGGCACGTAAATTGCATCTTTGCATCTTTCAAAATGTTGAGTATAATTAATTGTTTTCAAGCAAGACTGTTCTGCTTCTCAGGAATTATCACAACACACAAAAGCATTGCTGTAAATGTGTATTCCATTGAGATACTTTGAGAGGGAAACAATTAAAATGCTGAATTGTTGTTGAAAATGGAGCATGATAGAACATTTTCAGAATAATTAAAGCACTCATTCACAGTGGTATCAATTCAATCCAAAATCCCAGAGGACTCTACTGGCTTCCCTTAAACATTCAGAGTCAAAACAGTGGCAACTGTAGCAGCAAAATTCTTCTTCCGTTTAAGCTTTTTGACAACACCCACAGCATGACTCCCCAGTCAGGGCACTGGGATGTCTGTAAACACAATGCATTCTGGTTGTGCAGCAAAGAAGACTATGTTCAGTTGTGACTTTCTGATAGAGGAAAGCAATTGTCCATTTAGTCACTACTGCTGCTGCTGCTGCTGTCGTCCCCTACCACCATATTGCTGTACTGTTTCTGCTGCTGCTCCTTAAATGTGTCTTTCACCTTGGCCCTCTTCAGTCCTCCGTCCCTATAAAAAAAGAAAAGAAACATGAAACATAAAAAAAAATCTTAATCATGTTTATTCAAAGGCACAGTAGGACATACATACGCATATGATTTATTTGTACTTTGTCCCACAAAGATATGGGCTATATGGTTAGAGAAGGTGCGAGTTAAGACACTGATTCCAGACAGAAATAAAGTTTGACAGTATCACCATGACAGATCCACTAGCCCCCCCTGGTGCGCAATGGCAGACTTCACTCTGTTGGCAAACTGGACTGCGTCTTCCCCTTCCTGTAATGAGATCATCAAGAATACATCAAGTGTGGTATTGTGTGTTCAAAGTTCCAAGTTCAAAGTGTTTTATTTGTCAAATGCACAGTATAATACAGGATCATTCTGAGCAAAGAAATTCTTACGACATGGCAGGCAGCAACTACGTAGAACAGAGCCAAAATATCCATACCAGAAATATAAATTATATAAAAGTAACTAAGATATACATCAAATGTACAGATATGTACAGTGTGTGTGTGTGTATGTGTGTAACTCTGTGATTCAGTGAAAAACTCTTGTTATACAAACCTGCTGGTGCATGGCGGGCAGGTACCAAACATTACATACAATGGCCCAGCTAGTCATCATCCGTAGCAGATAGCTGACCATGTTGTATTTGGCACTGTTCCAAAAAGCATCTCCAAATTGGGGGTCATACTGATGGAGGGCAAAGATAGTGATGCGCATACTACACACATTTTAAGACAATACTGATACGTTGAGTACAAACTGTAGACAGCTTACCTTGATAGCCACAGGGTATATAGTCCCACCAATTTCAAAACTTCCCTTTTTAAACATCATGACTGAGGTGTTGTTGATGCAGGTGCCTGGGGTAAAAATTAGACCATAGCAGGTAAGCCAAACAAAATGTACATACCTTTAAGATGATAATAATAATAATAATAATAATGTCTTTTATTTAGTTTTAAGCGCCTTTACAATTAGGTCACCAATAAATATCATAGCATGAACAATGGACCGACAGCTATAAAACACTGCACCCAGTCTGAGTGATACCAGGGCAACCCAACATATATTACGTCTTTCTCACACACATAGATCACACAGACCAACTCCAGATTAACTGTCAGTGACTGGTCAGGGTGCTGGCAGGAGGATGAGGCATGCTTTTTGGACTGTGGGAGGAAACCGCAGTACCCCGAGGAAACCCATGCTAATGTAGATGTTACGGATAAATGCCTTCAGTCATGAACTGACAAAGCCAATCTTTGTGTTGCATTCATGTTTAACAAATACATTGCTGGTCAAGTTTGGTCCTTTCTAGCGCTTACCCTCTGGGAATATCAATATGGGAAGCTTTGTCTTGTCATTCACATGATCCTTTAATCTGTAAAATAACACAAGCACAAACACTGTCAACGAACACGGAACCGATGAGTTCCAAACGCAGAGATAAAATACAGAACATATAGCTACAGCAAGTTCCAACATTCAACATTTGATATTTTTCTACATGCACCTTAGATCTGAAACGTTAATTAAAAAATACCAGCATTGATCAGTTGATTCATTGATCAAGTATGAATAAATATCTGAAGGCCAATTGAATTGCTTAGGTTAACTAGGGAACGCTTCAGAGGCATGTCAACGTGTTTTATTTGAGTCCGATGTTGGAATGCCATTTGAAGTCAGGAATGCTTCAACTAGACTGTTTCCATGTAAATAGACAAACGTGATGGAGCGCATGTCTCAGAATGTGTGTTTAAATTCATTTCATATAAAAAAAGACATCCACAATTTAGCTGTTGGCACTGTTGTACTACTTTTGGCCATGGACGACTGACCTCTTGGTGACGAGGTGCCGATCTTTCATCTCGGCTCTCTCAAACCAGATGTGAGGACAGGACCTCACCATAGCTCTCTGCACCACACCCATCAAACCACCATGGACTTGGCCTACCTACAACAGAGAACACTCTGGCATAAGCCAAAATACAAAAACCTAACAGTTGGAAGCTATCCACAACAAATGTCCCAAAAAGACAAGACCTGTAATTTGTCATCAAAAATCATGGCTGAGATACATTTTTATGATGAGTGAACTTCTCTCCTACCATGGCATAACATCCGTCATTGCAGAGGATGACAATGTCAATTGGAGAGGTGTGATTGGCTACACATATTCCTCCTTTCTTGGGTCTGTTTTCCCTGTAGGCACAAGACAGACATTTTACACAATTCTGTCTGACCCACAGCACACTCAGTTATGAGAGGATATTGGCAACTTATTCTTACTTGTTGTGGTAGAGGATGGTGGCAGAGAGCCCTCTTGCACAGATTCTGTAGCACATAACATGAACCCACTCACTGATCCAGTACTTCAACCTGGAAACAGGTGAAGGCTTAGATTTGATCAATTTGACACATTTTATAAGAAATAAAAAATGTGTTAGGCTAATTCAGAACATAATTTGCCATATCGATCTACATTACCTCCAGTCGGGTAGCAGTCCCACGGCAGAGGTTCCTATTACCAACCAGAGCAGGCCTGTGGCTGCCAGAGTTATTCTGAAATAAAATCAGTGCTACAATCTTTATCATGAACATACAACAGAATGTAGTACGTAGGAAATGAAAATCCCAAATCAGAAGAGATCCTGTACGAAGGTGAATATGTGAGAGTGCCAGTATGATGTGCATTGCTTTGAGTGACACTACCTGAGAGGAGCCAGAATGCAGTATCGTATGAAAACCCCCAGGCCCCAGACCAAAGTCAGCTTCAGACTGATGTAGTGAAAGTCGTTGTTGGAGCGAGTCAACAGGTTCCATGAGACCAGCTCCTCTGATGTGAACCTCTGTGTCACCTTGCCTCAGGAAAAGGTAGATACAAAGATTAAACTAGAACTCTAATTTTTAGAAGACACCCTGTCACATCTATCCGACTCTTACGACATGCAAGGTAGCTTTTACCTCATCTTCCACAATGCTCTCAATGCCCTGTCGGCAGAAGTAGAAACAATCACACAGACTGAAGTCCCCACCAACAGTTGGTTTCATGCGAGTACAACGAAGTTCTCCCAGTTCCTTCTCCATAGAGCTGCCAAGTCTTTGGATAAGACCTGGGATATACAATTGAAAAAATTGTTAAGTTCATACAAATATGGATATGCTATTAGCTGATATAAGATGTTTTGTCCTTTTACACTTTACTAAATGGGGATCTGATAAGGTGATTATCTAATTCCATCTGCAGGGTCATTTGGAGACAAAATGTTGATAGTTATCTTGAACGTAACTTCAAGTAGACCATGGTAAATAATATCTCAGCATACATGTTTTCAAGGAAAACTGAGTAACGTCACTAAAAGTTAGTTGATAATGGTGTAGAAAATAAAAACATGACTAAACCACTGTGTAATGGTTACTGTCAGTAGAACACAAACTTATACAAACAGCAAACAAACCAAGCCAGGCGTGTGTCTTTTAATTTTTACAATCTAAAAGACCATCAGATAACAAGATGTGAGCCAATTGCAGTACAATGCTAAAAGATAGCAGATACTCAAGTCTACATCCCTCCTCAAACTAGTTGTAATCCTGTCTAAGAGACCTGGTATGAAGGGTTGAACCTGATAACATAGGACAAAGTACAAGGGACAGAAAATATGAACATGTAGGTTCCAATTAACTGTTTTCACAATACTCAACCACTATTTCTGGAGACAATATTTAAAAACACTTTCCCTAGATCCTTACTGAAAACAAGAAGGGTAATTTATGCACTGGAGTGGATTTAGTTCAAAGGATTTGACTGAACGTCAGCAATATGGACAGGAGTAATGGCCATTTTATGACAAGGCAGTTTGTCTCCTAGTCCTTACAAATCAGATCAGGTGACTCAGCTGAGTTTATCACTGAGTGGTTCTAAAACAGGCAATGCTCCACGAAGAGATTGAGAACAGAAGAGCACCATAAACATGGCTTTAAAATTAGGTCGGACTGAAAAGATTCAACAGTGCCTGCAAAGCTGAAAGCGAGAAACAGCCATTTGTCAAAAACAAGACACAATAAAGTTATTAGTGGTAATTATTTCGCGCGAGAGTGTTATGATTCCTGCAAACAAGTAAGGTTACAATTTCTGACTTGCCCAGACTTGAAAGTGCATGGCAGGCCAGCAACATTATACACCAAGTCCATATATTTCACAATCAAGATTTGACAAAACAAGGCTGCATTAAGAGAAGCAATCATAGTTCAACCAACTCGACTCCTTCTGATCTTGTCAACTCACCGTTTGATGGAGAGGCTTTGAGTGCCTGTTGCTCTGCGCTGACCTGCAGCCTCAGAGTGGCCCACTGCAGAATTACACAAATATTACATTGCTCCTATGCCTTTCATAATTATCCACAAACTAACCTAGACAGAATAATATTGGTCAATATATATAACAATACATTTTATTTATATAGCGCTGTTCTAAAACCCAATGTCTCTTTACAGCATCAACATAGATGACATGAAACAAATAAATAATTAGAGCGAATTAATAAAACGGACAGACAACAACAACAGTTCTCACTATATGTAAGCAAAAGATAGTATCAGTAAAAGAATGGGACCGGATTCTAAACACATTTAACTAGGGTATGCTGGGGTGAAAAGATATGTTTTAAAGACAGAAAGCGAGATAGAATTACAAAATTAGAGGAGGGAGAGTTCTAAAGTTTAGGTGCTGCCCTAAAAAATGCGCGCTCCCCTAAATGCTTTAGTTTTGTTTTTGGAATGACCAATTGCCTGTCTGCAGCAGAATGTAGTGTCTGAGTAAGATGGTACGGTTGGAGCAGTTCAGTGAATAGGGAGAGGCCAAATGGTGTAAAGCTTTGTGGGCGAGGAGGAGGATGTGTAGATGATGCACTGGCTGATTTGGAGCCAGTGAAGGTTAAAATCTATAGTGGTTAAGTGCTCAAAAGATTTTGTACAGTCTAGAAGCAGAGCAGCAGAGTTTTTAACCAACTGGAGATTACGGAGAGAGGTTGCCCGATGACCAAAAAAGCGAGTCGCAGTTAACAAGACGCAAGAAGATTAATGAGTGAGTTTGGCGCATGCACTCTGAGAAAGGGATGGTCGGATTTTAGCAATGTTTCCAAGATGGAAGAAGAATATTTTGACCATGTTATGAGCGTTAAAGGAAAGTGTGGAACCCATTAATATACCAAGATTACATGCTAGAAGGGAGGGTGCGACTGTAAGGCCAGCAATGGAGATCAAGATATTGCAAGTTAGGGTGTGTTTGGTGCCAATTAAGAGAAGTTCTGTTTTATTCTGTTCAGTTTGAGATAGTTTTCCTGCATTAAGTGGCTGATTGCAGATAGGCAGTTTAATATAGGGAATTGAAGGATTATCAACTGAAGTTGTGCTGATGTAGATCTGTGTGTCATCAGCATAACAGTAGAAATTGAAGTTGAAATGTCTAATCATTTGACCAAGAGGAAGGATATAGATTACGAGCAGGAGGGGCCCCAACACTGAGCCCTGAGGAACACCTTGTGTGACTGGGGATGTATCCAAAGTGAATCCAATCAGTGATATATATTGATGTCTATTAGTAAGATATGACTGAATAAGAGTGAGTGTGGTGCCCTCAACACCCAAAAATGTCAGCCTAGATATAGGTTGTGTGTGACATACTGTATCAAAGGATGAACTAAAGTCTAACAGTATGAGGATCTTGAGGGCCCCAGCATCAGCATAGATTAGGAGATCATGAGAGTGTCCTTTCTGTCCTGTGGAGTGTTTAAAAACTGGACTGAAGGGAAACAAATTATTGGCAGATAGAAACTGTTGTAACGGAGATGCAATAATGCGTCCCAAGGTTTTTGCAAAATAGGGTAAATTAGACCAGTAGTTTCCAAGAATGGTTGTATCTGGGCCAGATTTCTTTAGAATGTAAGTGGCAGAAGCAGTTTTAATAACTGAAAAAAAAGCTTAGGTGAATTATGAATTTAACATACATGCAACATATAATTACCTCTAGGGTCTTGATGAGGATGCTCATGTAGGTCTCTGAGATGCCCAAAGAGAAGCCAAACATGGCTGGCACCATGATAAGACCAACAATGAGGTAAAACCAAATCTTGAGCCCCCACAGGGCAAAGGCCCAGAATTCCTCCATTACAGAAGCACAGGGTAACTCTGTGATGAAGTAAAGAAGGCAAAAATAAAATGTCAAGAGTTGTTCTGTCATTCCAATACAGTCATATTTATAAAATGTCTGATGTTTTCTTCCAGTGATTATTTAAAATAGTAAAATAAATCATCAAAAATAACTCGGGTTTAAAAACAGGCACAGAAAGAAGCACGTGAGTTAATTCTTAAGACAAGAAATCCCAAAAAATATATAACAAAAAATAAAGCACCCGAACAATATCAGCACTCATTTTTGATATGACCTTTACCCTCGATAAACAAAAACATTTCAAACTTTAATTTCTACAATCCGATGGAGGCTAAGACAGACGCAAAACAACACATCGTAGCTTCCGTTCAGTGATTGATAAATAAATAGGGTGTGTTCAACACTTGATTAACAAATACATCTTAACTGACACAACAATAACCGAAATGTTTTTTACCTTCCTAACTCAGGAACTAGCCAATTTCACATTGCATTTTTAACATGCGCCGTCGACTTTACAGTACCTGTCACACTCCAGCCATGCCCTCACTTTCTTTACCCTGAACTCGACAAACACGTCGAAAAGAATGATACTTCGCCAAACGTAGTTCACTTTTGTTGGAACTCTATTCTAGAGTTCTGGACCAAAGTTCAAAGTCATGGCTAGCAGCGACTTCTAACGGATAGAAGCAGTAGTGCACAAACTATGGAATAAAGGATAAAACTCACCAGGAAATGTATTATGTAATGTTGATAGCGCCATATCACACTGTTGCTGAAGTATCCAGGTGCATAATTTCCATATAACGTATAATGTAGACACGATTACCATACCTGCCATGCCTATGGTAAAATTAAGAGATAGAACTCAATTTCCTACAAACAGACATATCATTTACCAACCATGATGTGTTTCATTAAATATGTTTCTGCTTTTTAAGCACATTAAGAACTAACAGTTAAACTTTAAATCAAACAAATCTAATCTTTTGTTTGAAAAACCATATGCTAACATCGTGATTGGAGCTAACTGTAGACTGGAAACTACCAAATCAGTAGCAACAAAACTCACAATGAGTCAACCACAGTACTTTATATCTTGATCTTTAAAACGAGGCTGTGTTAAGGCCTAGTTGTCAAGGATGATGTTATTAAATAGTTTTAGCTTACAGTGTCACTTTTCGCAGCTGTCTTTTTTTCGTTTTGTTGTCTGGAACACTGTGCAGGGGTTCAGTTGTAGTAGTAGTAGTAGTAGTAGTAGTGGTAGTGTTAGTGTTAGTGTTAGTGGTAGTGGTAGTAGTAGTAGTAGTAGTAGTAGTAGTTGCTGTTGTTGTTGTTGTTGTTGTTGTTGTTGTTGTTTGTGTGTGTGTGTTTGTCTGTATGTGTGTGTGTGTGTGTGTGTGTGTGCGCGCGCGTGTGTTTTTTCGTGTGTGTGTGTGTGTGTGTGTGTGTGTGTGTGTGTGTGTGTGTGTGTGTGTGTGTGTGTGTGTGTGTGTGTG
>JAVQJS010101035.1:0-10229 GCA_036024795.1 Galaxias rostratus
CCCCTGCCCCCCCCCCCCCCCCCCCCCCCCCCCACACCTCTTTCTAACCCAGCAAGGCTCAAGACGTGCCCGCTACCCCCCGTTCTCCGCCATTATTAAAATTGTAATTTATTTTTTTCTAAATCAGAATGACAGCTTGCTTTCTTTTCTCAGCGCCAGGCGGTGAATCGGGGAGCTTTAATTACTTTCGTAACTTTGCTGACCCCGTGAGCGCGTTAGCGCCAACGGAGAAAATTGGACCTCCAACAAAGGCCTTTCCCAGCCACAGTCGCCCTCCGAAACTAGGAACAATTATCAAACTCGGAATTTTACACGATTTTGTCAAACATTTAATCTCCTGTCTTTTCTACACTCCCAGCGAACTCTCCGGGGCCACTTTCCTTTGCAACTGCTGCCCTGCACTCGTATCACCTGACCTCCAGAACACACTGACCAAATTGCATGTGATGACTAAACAACCTTATTCTAATTCTGTTTTGTGTGTGTGTGTTTGTGTGTGCACATTGCGCGTGTTTGAGTGTGTGTGTGTGTGTGTGTGTGTGTGTGTGTGTGTGTGTGTGTGTATGCACATTGCGCATGTTCGTGCGTGTCTGTGTGTGTGTGTGTCTACGTGGGTGTGCGTCTACGAAGGTGTTTGTGTGTGCATGTGTGTGTGCCTATCAAAGTGGTTCTTTCTAGGCCATGAGGCAGCCAGAGGTCGTTCTGTTCCCCCGTAAACCTCTCATGCTGAGGCCTGAGTGATGGGGACACAGAGAGAATGTATGGCCTACAAAGAGGAGATCAACAAGGCTCAATACTACACTTGAAAACTCCTCAGACTTTTGGCCTTGCAGAGACTTGGGTCAAGCTGAGGAAAAGAAAACTTGATGTTTGAAAGTTTATCATTCAGTTATCAGCTCCTGTTTCTGCTTGCAAATTGAAGTGAGAACTGGATAGGGGGAGGGTAAAAAAAAAAGAGAAAAATCACACAAGACAATGAAAAAGACTGATGTTGCAACACAAATTGTTGTGTTGCGCGAGATAAAGAGAAAACCTCAGTTTAGTTAAATCCTTTTTATTTCTAGAAGTTAGCTTATGTTTTTTTTATTTTTGTTTGGCTGCAGACTCCCTATTGACTGCTCCCGGTCCTATTAAAGTACTCAGTATGGTGTAATCCCTCCTATCGCTCTCACCTTCTCAGTGGTGTGGGTCTGTCTTGGCCCTGCCGCTTGTGTGAGCCAAGGATAGCCAGACAGGGTTGGTCTTTCGCTGACTGTCTGATAATTGAATGAGCGATTATCCCTCCCATTAATAGACAATGATACAGAAAACGCTGCCATATGTCCGGAATATTAATGAGTGGCTGCATCGACCCAGATAAGATAAGCGTTGTGCCGGTGCTGTAATTGCGGGTTAAAACAATTTGCCAGAAGTGCCAGAGTGCCTCAGCATTAACCAGTCCCTATGCTGTGTCCTCTTACAATGTTAATCCATGGTCCCTTCACCCAATGCCTATTGGCTGCCACCAACCAATGCCCCCTCTCCCTCTCTCCCCCGTCCACCTTCATGGCCCCCAATGGCCTGGCCCTGTGCTTGGTCCTGACCTCACTGCTCCCAGGACCATGCACACATTGTATGGGAGGGTGCACAGAGGGCCACTCAGTGACAGAATGACATGCTAATGATGGGAAGCAGGCCCTGTTTAGTATTTATGTTATCTAATATTTCAATAATGAGGGGGAAGGGAACTTGATGAAAAGCCTGAAGCAACTGGACTGAAGTGTTTATAAAATGACAAAAGATTGACTATTCCTGTTTCTATCTATTCTACATAAGCACAACAGTGTTATTGAATTAGGAAGATACGTTGTGATAGTGATTGAAACCGTAACTTAATATTCATTCATGGGGCCATTAAATCCAATCCCTACTCAAAATTCTCTCAAAGGTGAGAAAAACACTAATTTCTGCGTTTCGGCGTCCGTCTAGAATCTATTTGCAATGAAAAAAAAAAATCAATATATATTTGTTTTTTCTTTGCAAAAATGTACTTATACTGTAATGCTGTGAAGTATGTTATCATAAGTCTGACAGCAAAAGAAATGCCTGTTACCATGGTGACGATGAAAGCCATTTGTTACCTTTTCAGTGTTACAATGAACTTCTTTCCCCTTTATGTTACCCGTCTTATTCGGTCTCAGCTTTTTCGATTAAATCGGAGTTCGCGTGTCCTTGAAATTTCTCATCTCATCCTTGTAATTTTCAAAACAAAGAGATAGACTCTCTAAAAGCCGCGATGCATTTCTGCTTTACCTTTTATTTATCTTTATTCAATTTTCCTCCTTCACGTATTTTTGAAAGCTACATGTAGGAGGAGCAGCGAAAAAAGTTTGCGACCCTTTTAGCAGCACTGGATTTTTAAATGATTCTAATTCACTCATGATGTTTTCACATAGAAAAAATGCAGGATTTTATTATTTTCGATAGCTAACATTTCCTTAATAAATATACAGGGCCCACACCTTTGATAAACACAGGGAAGTTGTTTGAGATGCTACATTTACAGTGACAGAGTTTTTAAGGGTAAATGAGTTATATAATGAGTAATTAGCTTTACTTTAAAGACAAAGTCAAATCACTTCATGTGTCAACAAAAGCAACATACGGAATGCTAAATGGAAAATTAAGTATTGGTTGCTAGGTATCGCAGCCATTAATAGGTTTCACTTACTATTTCATGTACATGTCAGGGACTTTTTATACGTACATTTAGTGCAAGAGGTGAACATTGTTGCAGTCCAGACACGGCATGACCACCCACTGAGGTGCAACAACTTTGATGGTTTTGCAAATTGCTCCTTCAATATAGGGAATATGAGCTTCACGTCACTCAGGTTGCCCTGTCACATGTCATTACACTCTTCTTTCTTTAAAAAAATTCGTAATTATGTATATGTGTATAATAATAACAATAATAATACAAATTATAATAATAATAATTAATCATTATTATAATTTAGTTCGCAATTAATTAATCAACGTATTTATTTATTAGCAATATTAATAGTAATAGTGGTAAAAATTATAATAATTACAATAATGAATAGAGATAATTATAATTTTATTGGTTCATAGGGTATTACAGCAAAGGTAGCGAAAGCGGCAGTTGCTCAATCCACTTAAGCCATGTTCTGTGCATGTGCCTGTCTAGATCCACCTGTGCACGATATTCTGACTACTCCATGTGACACCCACCATGGCCAAGTTCACTCAATTACACTATGTTACTGAAACCACAGGCTTAGCATGGATAATTCAGCCTATTTCTAGGCCTAACAACCAATAGCGGCCATGTATAATCTTGCTACCTTGTGGTATACAGTAGTGTTCCATTGATCCAAGGTAGGGTAAATAATGGATTTGGACATTTTTACATCAACCAAGTTGTGTTCCTTGTAATGTCTATAAAAGTGAATTGTATGGTGGATTGTAAACCCACTGCTTCACTACCTGTTGCTTTTTAGGTCGGCGTGGTTACACTACAGTTATGACTGTTTCATTTGCACATTGTCATTTCTTTCCTATTCAATCCCAACGATTAGATGTAGGAGGGAATCGATTACGATCTCCTTACAATGCAATTATGTTGTCGGTGGTCGGTCGAGTTTTTGTTTTGTTTGTTTCTGTTTAGAGTAGAGTAGAACTATGCTAACAATGTTTTGTTGACGTCGTTGGTGTACAGGCTTGAACATAAATCTAAATGGAATAATAAATCAAATGGATGATAATGGGTTAAACAAAGTAAATGTGGAGCTTAAAAAGCTCCCTGCTCTCTCTCTCTCTCTCTCTCTCTCTCTCTGGTGTTTCTTTTCAGTTGATTGTTTCCAAATCATGTGATCTTTCCTCCAATGTTGGTTTATTGTGTCAAGTGCGTTGACGTGGTCGTTCTTGTTTTCAAGTTTTGGATTTTATCACCGTTTTTACAGGAAGTTTTTACTGTCCATATCCCCCATCAGTACACATGATGTATATCTTAGTTACTTTTAGATTATTTACAGTACATTTCGGGTATAGATATTTTGGCTCTGTTCTATGCAGTGGCTGCCTGCCATGTCATAAGAATTTCTTTGTTCAGAATGATCCTGTATTATACCGTGCATTTGACAAAGAAAATGCTTTAAACTTTTTTGAACTTTGAACTTTGAAGACAAAGGGTAGACCTCATGATAGCGACTACCTAATGTGTCTTAAAACCTGAAAAAAACACTAACAAAGCACAACTAGGAGAAACAAACACACACCAGGATGATCCCTAGGGCTCCGGCACACCCAAACCAGGGTGCGTCACCCAGGTAACAGGCCACAACAAAAGTCACTGTTTAATTATGTGTTCTATATAGTTAAATACAAATGTTAAATTGTTTATTAAAATACCAACAATCAAACGCTTATTTACAGACATGGCAGTTGATGCCTAAATTCTGTTTTGATTTTGACTCCAGCTGATCATAGAATGTGTAACATATTTATGAATATTTCAGTTCACTTCAATGGATGAACTAATTTATTATCTGAATCTGTCAATGGAAGTAAATAACATAAGGACTGTCTGGACTAGGGGGAACCAAGTCTTCAGATCTTTTTCAAATAAGCTACAGCTAAAGTTAAAACTTTAGGCAAATACGAATTCTTGTGAATGACATCGACTTAAAAGGTGGTTCGATGTCTTACACAGAAGGTAAACGTGTCATTCATAAATCATTTCGGTCATTTATGTTACCTGTAACCAAGCCAGGCCTAAGAAAGATCCTGTTTCCTGTCGGGAAAACATATACGTGCCACCACGACTATAACCAACTCAGACCACAGAGAGGCACTATTAAGCTTTTAAATCAGCTGCAGCCTTTTACATTCCCCTTCGTTCATTTACAGAATAGCTGAAAAAGTTACAAGATATCAAAACTTTCCCAAATGTTAATGATTGATATAAATGGATAATCGAGCGGTATCATTTGCTGAAAGCATGACGTTGTCATAGAATGACTTCCGTCTCGGTGGAGGCTATCTCCATGCCCGTGTTGGGGAACCCCCCCCCCCCCCCAAAAAAAGGGTGCCATAATGCCCCCAACAGCACACTTCCTGCCCATATTTCTTCCCTGTTCCGCAGCTTCCGCAAGTCTCTCCTAACAGACCTAGCACGCATGACATTGTTTGTACAGAGACTATGCTTTCCCAAAAAGAAAGAAAAATGTCAAACAAACGAAACAATTAGGGGCGTCGTGCATTTATGTGCAGTATCTACCTTATGGAATTATGGATCTATTGATCTTGCCTAAGGAGTGGATAATAAATTAAAATTGTATTCATTTTTTCTTTATTAGTATTATTATTGATTATTTTTGCACTGCAAACAAAATCACATACTGAATAACATGTATTTTCACCACTTTAATGAGGGTGAAATACTTTTGACCTCTATTTATGAATACAAAAAGTGCATATGCAGCTATGTAAAACAATGCCTCGGCCCCGCGCTCTGTGATGTGTAGAACAACAGAGAGTGTGCCGACATTTATTTATAGTCCCAGCCCATCTCCTGCAGTGTCCTCTCAGACAGCTGAGCATGGCTGCGGCAATCAACACAACACAGCGGGCAGTGCAGGCTCCAAAGACGAGCGTGCTGCCTCTCTGAGTTGTCACTGTTATTGTTGACCATGCATAGGCTGACTAACTTCATGTTTGTCTCACGTCTGAGTCATAATTCCTTGAACCTAAATCCCTTTAGTTTCACGATGACGTATAAACTTCTTCCAAAGCTTGTTGATTGCACAACTAACTAATATTTTTTTATAATCGAAGACTATTAACTCTATGTAAAAAAAACCTTCATCTCTCTCTGATAAGTGAAGGCAAACCACTGAATATGGTTAACTGTACATAGGATAATCTCAAAGACTCTACAGAGAGAACGGTTACTCAACTAATGTGACAAGGCTTTGTACCGGCATTCCACCAGGGATACAGAGGTACAAAAGTAGGGTTTGTTTCCTGGGTTGACAGGATCTAAGCTGAACCCTGATGACTACCATGCCTTGAAAGAAAATAAGGGAATATCTGCAACCATATACATACTACATGTGTGCAGTATCAATTTTGTTGAGTGAATGACCGTTTCAACGTTCCATTTCAAAGTTCCCTTACACGTTGGTGCAACAACTCTATAAAAATCTTTAGCACTAAACCATAAGGAACTCTCCTAATGCATAGGACGATAGCTCCACGGCCAAAAGCATATAGCTTACTCAGCATCAAGAATGTAGCCTGAGACCAAAAGAGAAATCCTTAATATAAACACAGTGGTTGTGTCACTCGTACGCAAGTTCCTTACGGGGGTTACTATATCTGTCTTTGTGGCTCCCCACTAGCTTTAGGGTCTATATTTGTAAAGACCAGAGCAACGTCGTGGTTAATCTTGGGCCTCGTTTGCAGGTAAGCAGCAGAGCGACTGGTGGTCGTCTGTCTCTTCACAGTCAGGGCTTTCATAAGCCTCGTGCGATAGTGATCCCCAGCCAGGAAATACAGGACGGGGTCGATGCAACTGTTGACGCTGGCCAGTGGCCTCGTGATCTTGTAGGCAAAGTTGACGATGTTGAGCGATCGACAGTCGAGGTCCAGCACTCTGGACGCGTAGTAGAGGGTGCGCGTGGCGTGGAACGGCACGAAGCACACCGCGAACACCACCAGCACCACCACGATCAGCGTGATGGACTTCCGGCGAGACGAGTCACCCTGCGGGCTGGCGGACAGCCCGCGCCGGGGCCGGCACAGGGCCCGCGCCATCAGGCAGTAGCACGCCACGATGACGGCGAAGGGGACAGCAAACAGCAGCGCCATGACGACGGAGCTGTAGCTGACGTAGTCGTCGAACTGCTCCTGGCTGGTGGTGTCGTGGCACAGCGTGTCGTTGTCCCTCCGAGAGGTGGTGACGAACAGGATGTTGGGCACCAGGCAGGACGTCACCACCGCCCACACCAGGCCGCACGCCAGGTGGGCGTGGCGAGGCTTCACCAGGGCCAGCATCTTGATGGGGTGGCAGATGCCGAGGTAGCGGTGCACGCTGATGCAGGTGAGGAAGAGGATGCTGCAGTAGAGGTTGGCGTAGAAAAGGAAACGCACCGCTTTGCAGGCGGGCACGCCGAAGGGCCAGTTGCTACGGTTGGCATAGTAATAGATGAGGGTGGGCAGGGAGAGAACGTACAGGAAATCGGACAAGGACAGGTGGAACATGTACACCGTGCTGGTGTTCCACGGACGCATCTTGGTGAGGAACATCCATAGCGCTACAGAGTTAAGGACAAAGCCAACCACGAAGACAATGCTGTAGGACACGGGCAACAGGATGTATTTGAAGTCCTCCTCAAAGCGGCAACTGGTATTGAAGTATACATTGACGGACTGGTTTATGCTCCCATCGCTGATGTTTAATGACATCATTGTATCTTTAAAAAAAAGGATACAAAATGAATAATATATTATATTTGAAACACTTTCATATCAAACACAAATTATAAAAGATGCACCAATAAAATACAAACGTTTTCTTATTCATTAAGATCGATAGAAACATAGCAGCAAATTTAACATTACTCGCACATTTTAGTGAGTTCATACGTTACCTCGATTTTTGAGAGCTTAACACATTTTTTAAATGATAAGTTCTGGTGACTGTAATCAACCGCTTAAATAATTTAGCTAAACTTTTCTGATAACTTAAAAGCGCATGTTCCTCGAGGTCCATGAAGAAGGGACCATGCGTGGACTTGTTAGTTACTGTGCGATGTACAGCCTTATCCCTAGTGAAGTTTTGAAGTATTTAGGTAACTTACCCCGAGCGATCAAATGAAGAGGCAGGTGTGGTTAAATGTCCAATATATACACAGCAGCAGGCTACGTATACCAGGCAACGTTGTCGACAATTCCACTGAATTGAAAGGAAAACGACGATTGACTAGCCAACACTTGGCTGGGCGTCCCATTCAGCGAAAGGAGAGATGGTCAATTACATCTTGTGGACCGTCCCTCCTCAAAACCCACATGTGTCTGCAAAGGAATATCCTGTTAATGTTCAGTAAGATACAATTCATGTTTTGTTCTGAATAGGCCGCTACTACTGGCCTCCATAACTCATGTATCGATAAACTGTCTGTCGAACTGGGAAGCAGTTTCACGGAATTAAGAAAGTTAAGCCAAACCTTCGACCACATCCAAATGTCAACAACGAGCCATCGAGTTTTTTAATCAAAGAAACGACAAACTTTTACCAAATAACTGCACTACAATTACTCTTTTGTATTACTTTTTTTATTATTAAAATATGTATAGAATATATCAATTGATCTTTTAACATATATGTTTGCTCTGCAGGCATGATCAAATATCTTTCTATGCAGAACACATGCAGTATAATGCACTTTAGCCTATATCGAAATGGTTCTGTAATAGTTGGCTTGTTGCCTTACCAACGCCACCAAATAATTATTTGCTCAAAGCAAATGGAATAATGTTGCGCTGGCTTTAGGCTCTCCGGTCTTGCTCCCGCTTGGCAGTGCCAAAGAACGCCACGATTAAACAGAATAGTTTGCGGTTCAGTTTGATGGATAGCTTGCTATCTCTTTGCAAATATCCACGTCATGTCCATAGATTTGCTTGAGATCTTGTGATCAAATCATAAATCTTACTCATAAAAAACATTATGTGCGTGGGTTGCGCAACTTTTGCAGTGGTGTACAAAACATGCTGATGAGCGCCATTCTAGGTCAGATTTAACTGTTTTACTAAAAAGAGGTAGAAATTCAAGAATATGTGTCCTGGTGTTTAGTCTCGTTTAGTCTCTTACAAAAAAAAACGCTCTCATTACAGTAAGATATCAAAAGTCCACCTCTCTGACAACCAACATTACAAGTCCACACTTGGGACTCTGACACAAAACGGACCTAAAAACCATGTACAACGTCCGACGCAATTCCCAGAAATGACTTCACTAGCACCCCAAAAGGCACCAAGTGTTTCCCGATATAAACTCTTCCTTTGAAGACACACTTCTTTTAACTGCACTTCGGCTCTTGAATATGATATTACACCTGCCTGGAACTTCGACTTATTTAGCTAGAAATGGGTTGCAAATTGGTTGCACTCAGAAATGTTTACTTTTTTGGGGAGGTTGTAGTTTGTTTATGAAGGTGTTGTTAAGTACCCTGTGGCTACGATAGCACTTTCTAAGCTCTCGTCTACATGATTAAGTCAGGGATGAACTTATGCTCTCTTGCCAACTTGTAGTTTTTACCCTTAACTTTTGCAGGCAATTTTTTTTGTAATAAGCTTTGGATAAAAGTGTCTGCTAAATGATTGTAATGTAATATAATGTCAAGTTTTGAGTTTTTACTGGTTTCAGCCGGCCTGACCTCTTGAAGGAAACTGACTCAGCGATTTATAAGAAATAAATCCTAAAATATTCATTATTAATCGTCAGCCAGATGTTTATGCAGTTGTTATTAGTTTATTAATTTGAGTGTTTGGGCTGTGTACCAGGGAGCACTGTAATACTTATTTTTTGCATCTGGAGCTGGGCGTTCCACCTTAGTTGTTCTGCATTCCTTTGGTCAGAGGTCAGAAAAGGTTTGGAAAGGATCCGGTGGTGCATCGATGGCTATCTCCTCTCCTTGTCAGCCAGCCCACTTCCACAGAAACTGACCCCCTAGCCCACAGAGTAAGTGTTTTGCCTTGTAATGTGTGCGTGTGGGCCAAACTCCTGTTGGCTCATTGACATGGAATGTGTGTGGGCCTCTGATGCAGCACTTTCCCAGCAGGAAACTTTATGCAGAGAGACAATGGATCTCTATGTTAATTAGTAATTTGCAAATATTTGACAGAAATAAAAAGAAAATGAGTTTTGACTTCGAAATGCATGGTACGTTGTATCAAAAATGGTGGACTTTGTAGCCATTTGCCATTGCCCAGTGTGGATAGGCATAATGAGTTGAGCTAAGCAGCCCATTAGAAGACATGGTTTGTTTAAACGGTTGCTGTCACATACCTACTTTAAGGGAGCACACAGGGATATGTTGGTACATGCTTCAATGAGTAACTATCCACAGGTACACACACATACACAAAGAAAAAGCCACATGTACTCTAACCAGAAATGTAACATTGTGTTGTTAAGTTAGAACGTTATGCAAGCTGTCTGAAAT